>BOPP01000071.1:3561495-3599898 GCA_017312745.1 Gryllus bimaculatus | reverse complement strand
GTGTGTGTGTGTGTGTGTGTGTGTGTGCATGGGTGTATATATGTGCCATAGATGTATACAGGTCTGTGTATGTTTACATATTGAGTGTATATGCTCGAAAGGAGTGTATTGTAAACTGTTTTTATATAGTAAAGTGTTTTTGAATAATAAATGTTCATATATTGTAAAACTGTAGGGTTATGGCTACCACCTGGTAATCAGCCAATTGTAGCAAAATAAATATTATATTATATATTATATAGTTAGGCAAGCATGCATGCCTCCCTCTAGGGAGTCTGCCAACGAAGCAGCCGGGCAAATCTGAATCGCCGAAGGAATCAGGTAATCGGTGAGTCGATGGTTACAATACGGAGTAATATTTAACATATAATAGGGGGTTGCGGTATCATTTTGGTTAGGACTCACGCTTGCTAATCTAAAGGCAAGCTAATCCCCAGCACAACTGAGGATTTTATCCGTACCTGGCCTGTTCAGAGTGGTCTTAAGATCCGCTCAACCTCCTTTCCAATTGGGTTTCAGTATTTACTGACTTTATTGATAGTGTACAATAAAAGGTAACCGGTAGAAACGTGAAGCTTGCCACGCCCTCTTAACCCCATTTCGGAAGTCATCAAAGACCGTTTATAAATATCCGTTATAAGAACAGTAAACAAGCCCACTGAAGTGGGTAGTGACCGGAATATGCTGAGAGAAAGGATTCCTAAAATTCTCTAGCCCAACTACCTGCAGTACTAAAAGTACAAGGGTAAAAAAGTTGTATAATGTTATGTAATGTTGCAGAAAATGAATTTCAAGAATTGAACTTAAATCAGGGTACGTTAAGGGGTCATTGATTCCGACTTTTTTAAATGTAGATATGTTGGTCGTATTTGTCTGTGCACAACATGCGCCTCAACCATTCACACTTTTTTTCAGAATGAGTATTTCCCGATGGATCTAACCCGATTGAAGGGACTGCATTGTAGATTCAGAACTCCAGTCCAATACACTTTCGCAAATAAACCTACTTGTCTACAAAAATGTTTTAGAAAATAAGTCGCTGGAAGAAGAAGAAGAAGAAATAAGTGAAAATGTGAACGCGGAACCGAATTTTATATTATCGTTGAATAACAGGGGAATATTCGAATTAGAAAATAAGCATTAAGAAAATCCAAAAGCAATTCGAAAGAAAGGTACAAAAAATTAGACGAAAAACTTAGAGGCAGAAAGATACTTACATGAAAGATACAACCATTAAATATAGACAACTGATGTAAGTAGCTTTCAAACCAAGTAGGAATTTCGGGAAAGCAGTTGACCCAGAGGGCAATGAACTTTGGGGAACTGCCAATTCAAAAGCAAAATTTTGAGAAGCTCAAAAAATGCCAAATCAGAATAAATTCGACGAAAATATAAAATGTTCTACAAGATTTCGGTGACAGATGAAAGCAAGCATAGTTGTTTTGTTGGAAAAACAATCGAAATACTAGACTGGCTGAGAGAAACACAGAGGGATGATAGATTCAGAGCCGACTGATAGCTGTTATGGCATAACGGATAGGGCCGCGGCAGCGGTCCAGCGGCGCGCAGGAGTGGCTGGTGGCACACTGGCTCCGGCCGGCTTCGCGTCGGGCCCAGCAATGGAAGGTGCTGGGAGGCGCCGCTAGGTGGCAGGGCGGCAGCGACTGCCGGGCGCTCGTTAGCCGGAACGGCGGGAACCTTTCCCTCCCTCTGGCCATGTTAGGCGGGAAAAAGGGAGACACGCTCCGCAGGCTCGGGGGCTATAAGAGTCAGTGGAGTCAGTGACCGTCCCAGCTGGAGTGCAGCGAACGAGTGCAGTGAGCGGCGTAGTGCCAAGGTGCTATCTGAAGTGCAGTGTTTCTCCTGGTGTGTAGTTGAATTAGCGAGTAAAAGGGACCTCTTCAGGAAAACGGCAAACTGACTTGTACTTGGTTTATGCTTTTGGCTCTGAATAATAAACTTGCATTGTTGATATGAACTGTTGTCTTCTTAATTGTTCCTGGATATACAACAATAGCCTTCAGCCCGTAATCAAGCAATCAGGACATTTAGTTGTGATCTGAAGCAATATTGCATAAAGATGTCTATCCGAGGCACTCGGGAGTAATTTCTATGTAAATAGTTCATATTATTTAATATATTTAGGAATATTAACTTTGATACATTTTCAACTAAAAGACAAAAGAGCAGAAGATTACTTGTGGTCGACGAGACCCTTCGGGAAAGAAAAGTTTTTTCACATCGGCAGCGCGGTCTAAAAGGACACCTTCACAAACCGAAAGCGCAACAGAAAACATTCGTCTTTGCAGAGAAATTATGGTACAAATCTTAAAAAGACCTTCAATAAATATCAAACAATATCTATTAATATTAAAAATATAAATTATATTTATTGTCTTCGAGGTGGCATTTTTACTTTTTCACACTTACTTCGTATGAATAGAAAGAACTGTAATCGTGCCGACGCCGAATTTTCGGTAGAAAATGTCTTATTCCCAGGCCCTAAGACCGAAAAAGTCGATAAATTATCTTTCTATGAATAGTAAAGTACATTCTCTAACGCGTGGTGTAGTCAGAATCCATGTTTTGTAGGTCCTTGATACTGAAAAATCGATTGACAGTAAAATGATCGTTCGTGTGTCCAGCCGTCTGTAGTTTAGAGCCTAGACCGTTAAGTCGATTTTCTCCAAAATTGATATTCCCAATCGATTTAAATGAACTCGAAGCCCTCTGAGTTACAAGTACATTTTTTTTTGTAGTACTTTACACGAAGCCTCAACATTTTCAACATTTTCTCGAAAATGGATCCAAACGTTTTGGTTAAATTTTGTTCTCCAATAGCGTACAGAATGCTTAAAAGAACAATGCGGTCTCATTTTTGTTAAAATGGTTTATTTTCCGAAAATTGCAAAAGTTCAAATTCTTTTGAGCGTCTTCTTGAAACTACAATATTTGTAGTTGACATATATGAAGTTGGCATTACTTCATATCTACATAATGCCACATTACCTTTATCAATTGGTTCTATCCATGCCATCTATGTCGATGCTCAGGCAAGCGGACGGTCAAATAAGAGTTGCAGTCAAACAGTTCTACATCTGCATATGAGACTGCAGATGGCTTATTCTATCTGAGAGATGGAGGACGGATTTCTGAGGCTCACCCAACACGTTCCTAGAGTTGCGCTGAATCTAGGATTACGATTAGAAAACTCTGCATATCCTTTTTGCTGATGGTTGAGCTCCTGTCCGAATTTTTACCAACGGACACTAAATACCGCAAAATCACTGGCCCTATTCTAAGTTTTGAGGGCTTGTAAGAAGAAATGCGCCGATGACGAGGTAGCCGCCTGGGAGAAGCTGGGATCCCAAGGGAGAGCGGTTAGGGCGCATATAAACGATCCGATAGGAAATGCCTTTTTGAAAGATTATCATCTTCTGAAACCTGGTCTTTTTATCACTACACTCCAATTGAGATCAAATACAGCTGCCAATAAAACAACTCTTAGTAGAGGAAGGCCCAGAGAGGATGGATACTGCAGGAAGTGCAATACACGGCTGCGATTTTCTCCAAATTTGTTATAACACAATAGTTTTGGATGATGTGATGGCCCCTTGATTTTGAAACCGATATTTTAATTTTGGGGGGTAATTTACATAAAACCCACGGACATTTTTAAAATTTTCAAACAAATTCCTCCAATTTTTTTAAATTAAATTTTCTATTTGAATAATGCAAAGGACATTTAAGAGAATGTCAAAAGTCTCATTTTCGTTAAAATCCCCGATTTTTCGAAAAGTGCAACAAAAAATTAAAACTACAAAATTGTAGAAATAGATTTTTGCCTCCTTCCTTGTAGATAATTAGCTCTTTAAAAAAGGTCACTTACAATGTTTAAAAACGAGTTGTTTTTGGATAATTTCTGCTTGAAATTAATGAAATATATACACAGGTTTCACACCAACTACGGGCCACGAGAAAAATTGAATGATTGCTGCTCATGACTATCGGAATTAATGCAGATATTCATCACAGGCGTTTTGTTTAAATTGGTTGAATTGGACTTTTTCAAGTATTAGCTGAGGTGTTAGTTGCGCAGAAAATGGAATATTTCAATATTACGTAGTAGAGTGTAGTGATAAAGCTGTTTCCAATAATGCGAGAACGTATGTGCTCTTGTAGAACCACTAGTTACTTTCTCGTATACTTATGTATATGTGGAGTAATATACATACACTTGGTTGTTTTGTTTTTTTTGCCTATGAGGACCTGTCTTCACGATGGAATATCTCACAGAATTTCGCATCTTTCTGGGTCGTGCCGCAAGATGTCGCATGATCGCCAGCCCTGCTCGATACGGTCGCAATCATATGATATATAGTGACACGAACATCCCCTCCAGAGTTGGCGACATGTAGTGGCAATACCGAGAAATGCGCGAAATGTCGTGAGATATTCCATCGTGAAGACAGGTCCTCAAGAGTCAAAAAATAAAAATCCAAGTAAAGTACCGATAAAGTTATGCAATACTGCGAAAAATTGATTTCCAGTTTTCATCGGAAATATACGTTTTGGGGTGCCCTGATACCGAAAAACTGTTATTTTAAAACGTCCGTCAGTCCGTCTGTCTGATCGTCGTGCGTGAACAACACTATCAGCTAGACTACGCGAAGAATTTTTTCCAACCGGAAAAACACCGGTCGATCTGGCCTGAGTGGAAGCTCTGCTATTTTGAAAAACATTCATTAAAGTTATTTTGTTTGGTGTGTGAAGGGTGTTTCTGCAAAAAAAATAGTACTACAGAATAGCACAGACTTTCCCGTATTAGTTTTATATTTGGTGTCGGATAGTTACACGAACTTGCCACATACTCTTGCACGTAGCTGCCTATCGTCGCCCAAACTACTTTTTTTCGAAATTTTGTTAATTTTATTGGTTTCCAAATAGGAGAATGGAAATATTATTTTAAGACTATTAAAAAACAGTAAAACTTGGCCCTAAATTGCAATTTTCTTTGATAAATGTTCAACCTATTTTAAGAGAATATCAGTTACTGTAAATTCAATATTTAAAGCTCTTTTTCACAGAAACGTTTTGAGTTTTCGAAAACCTTCATAAGAAGTTGTTTTAAGCACTTAAACTCACAAATAAAATTGTGTTTACAAATTGCTAGAAATGTACATATTAACGACGGGAGATATCTTTCGAAAAAATTACGTTTGTGTGTTTCTTTAAATACCCCGAAATGCAATTTACGTCATATTAAAAAGTGCGATTACCACTATCCGTTCCAAAAATTTGAAGAAAAAATATCTTACCTTTTATGAGAAAATGGCGTTTGAACGGTTTTGAAAACGCGGAAATTTGAACCAATTTTCACAGAAAATGGTTGAGTTTTCGAGAAACTTTATATGACATTATTTAAACACATATACACATAAATAAAATGTGAACAAATCGTCACAAATGTAAATATTAACGTCGTGAGAGATAAGTAAAAAAATACATTTTTGAAAAAACAAAAGAATAGAGCAACATGACGTCTATGTCATCTTATAGAGTGCATTTACAACTAACTCTACCAAAAGTTTAAAGAAACAATTTGTGTGTTTTTTTAGAAAATCTTGTTTTTGAAATTCTTTAAAATATTAAATGCAATATTGCGTTAAAGCTACTAAAATTTTCAAAAAATGTACACTACCTTAATAAAAGAAATCACTATGGAGAACAAATTTTATTTGAAAGAAAAATCTCTATCTTCAATTTTCTAGTGGTAGGAAGACACAAAAAAAATTATACTTTGTAATTTTCGAAAATTTGGGATTAACCGTGAAAATCGAACCTACGCCACTGTTATAAGTGAATGTTACTCCCTTCTCACAAGAAGTTTAAAGAAAAAATTTGTAGCCGTTTTTGAGAAAATTGACTTGAAGACTTGAGATTTCTCTCAGAGTTAGTTGGTGTAAATATAATTGTTTTCGCGATACAAAGATATCAGAAACGTGGAACTGTGCTATTGCTCAAATTCCTATTACACGTACGAAAAGTGTTGTTTACATAATGCACAACTTTCATATATAAGACTTGCCTCTTTTTTTGTTTTCCATAACGGTGAAGATTCACTTCAGGTATTAGACAATGAAATATGGTTAGCACGCAATTAACCAGAAATAGAATCACATAAATTAGCAACCTCATTTAAAAAATAACAATGAAGGAAAAACGGGTTTGAGAAAATACGATTTCGTAGATGGCCTTGCAAACAAACTAGTAACGTACTATTTTGTGTTATTACCTCTATACCTAGCGAGTCTCCCTACGTTTAACAGAGTCATATTAGACAAATCGAGAGGGAACATCTCAGACTTTAATCGTGCCTTCGTTCAGAATTGTTGCCTATTTTTGCCTTCGTTCAGAATCTTCGGAGGAATGTTAACTATGCTAATATAAATATTAACGACGTCAGAGACAAGTAAAAAAACACGTTTGTAGTTTTTGAAAAAACAATAGAATAGAGCAAATGACGTTTAAGTCATCTTATAGGGTGCATTAGAAAAATACCTACCAACGTAAAAAAATAGAGCCATTTTTGAGAGTATTGTTTTTGTATTTTTTTTAAACTGCACAACTTGCACGCAATATTGCTCTGAAAACAGTTCAAATTTTCCAATGTACATGGCCTTAATGAAAGAACTCACTACGGACAACAAAATTAAGTCGAAGGAAAATCTTTATCTTTCGAAAGTTTTTGATAATTCAGAGTTAACTGGGAAAATGGGGCCTGTGCCACCTTTGTAAGTGTATTTTACTCCTTATTACTACATAAATGCGTCATCCACGATAACGTGTGCACGGCTTGTGGCCAGAACTTTTCATGTCTGTGCTTCGTTCCACCAATTGTTCGCAAACCTATTGATGAATAGTTATCATTTATAATTAATTCTGAATTTAGTTATCATAAATTTTAAAATATAACACAAATAAAGTAATATGAGTATAAATTGTTTTACTGTGATATAATTTATTTTTAATTTCTAGTATACTTACGTGTATGCGGAGTAATATACGCACGCAGTATAGGGAAATATTATGCAGTGCCGTGGAAAATCGATTTCAACGGAGATACGTTTTGGGGTCCCCTGATATCGAAAAATTGGTTATTTCCAAAACGTCCGCCTATCCCTAAATACCACTAGCGCCTAAACCTTGCGTAGCTTTTTTTTAAAATTGAAGAAACCCCTGTCCATTTCGTCTGAGTCAAAGCTCTGCGATTTTGAAAATCATTAATTCGTTTTTGGAGGTACTTTACATGAAGCCCTTGGGATATTTTCAAAATTTTCTCAAAAACGGCTCTAAATTATGTCTTTAAATTTATTGTCGGAATAGAGTAAAATACCCCTATAAAGGTGGCATAGGTCCGAGTTATTCAGTTAACTCTGAATTTTCGATAATTTCAAAAATTTGAATTTTTTTCGGAGTCCTCTTTCAACTGCAAAATTGAAGATAGAGATTTTTCCTTCAAATAAAAGTTGTTATCATTAAATAGTTTTTCATTAAAATCATGAAGTATTTTAAAAATATAATAGTTTTCGCGCAATATTGCGATCATATGTAATTTTAAAAAATAACAAAAACACGATTTTCTCATAAACGGCTCCTAATTTTTCCTTCAAACTTTTAGGGATTGTGCCAAATGTACTCTATAAGATGCCATTACCGCCATATTGCTCTCGTGAACCACGTTCTTTTGTGCACGAAAGCGTGAAACTGCAACGCTCTCACCGGTGCAAGGGACGATCACGACCTTCCTCCATGCTCTCTCCGAGATAAGTGCAAGTTGAGGCTCCCACTGAAGTACCCGATGCAGGTTTGGATTGCGATTCGCGTAGACACGCGCGGATTACGTGTGCCCACGTCTGGTTCGCGGCGAGAGGTCCGTAAACCCCGCTGGACGCGTAGGCGGCCAATCGCGGTGTAATTCTATATTGTTGACTACGAGGGTTGCCTTTTATATTTCAGGATTAGAGAACAAAAACAAATGTTAATCATCGAAAATCACTTTATTGTTTTTCAAAATATTCCCCATGAAGATCTATACATTTTTGCATGCGTCTGAACCAATTGTCGGAAGCCTATTGACACCCCTCCTGTTGAGTATCTTCAAAAACATGCACTTCTGAATGCAACAACCGCTTTCTTTAGTGCGAAAACGTTGACCTCGCTGCATTGTATTTTACGACGGGAATAAAAAGAGTCATTCGGTGCAAGTCAGCACTATTCGGGAGATGACTATCAAATCATGTTTTGGATGCTACAAAATGCAGTTGTTTTTTAGGATGTGTGAGAGTCGCTTTCGTGGAGAAGAGTGATCCGTCTTCGGCGGTTGGTGTTCCCCGATTTCTTGACGACAGATGGCAACAAATCGTTGTGTAACACTGAATTTGACTGTTCTGCGTTGTTCTAGTGTAACGGTTTGCGAATGTTCAGTTTTGGTTCAGTAGTCACATTTCATCTACCTGTCACGATGTCATAGACGTGTTTCGAGCACCCGCGATCGTATTTTTGAAGGATTTCTTTCGACCAACGACACGACTTTTTTTGAGGCGATTGACAAATTGTCTGGGATCCAATGCGAATAAATGCTTTTTGGAGAGTCAATGTTCATGCATATTGAATGTATGCCTGCACTAATGCCTAAGGTTGTCTCATCTCAGATAGGTCACTGACGGATCTTGCAATATCAGTTCAGCACAGCATCAATGGTTTTCGCTGACAAACAATTGATTTTTGGACGACTTCGCGAATTTCGCTTGAAGTGAACTACGAGCACGATTGATTCACCATACAATCATAACCTGGTCCTTGATGGAGTTCCTCGCCAAAATGAATTAGTTCATCAATGCTGTTGTGAGTTATTTCACTCGAAAGTTGTAAAAAATAATCACGACGAAAATGTTTTCACGATTTATTGGCATTTAGGACAAGATAATTTTTACGTTACTGTAAACACACAATAACGCTCGTATGTCAAAACGTTCTGAGTACGTATAACCTCAAAACATCCAACTTTACGATAGAGCAGTCAGTCGACAGATTGCATCACCAGGGTTGCCAAATTCCGAAACATAAAAGGCAATCTTCGTAGAAGCACTCTGTCCTGATCGTGGCATGTACAATTCTCTGAAATGCTTAGGCGCGGAGCGGTGGTGTGCTGGTGGCCCCACAAGTCACACTGGCTCGCGCGCTCGCAGCAGCCCTTAACAAAGACGGACCTTCCCTTGCCGCGTGCCTGCGTGGCAATAGAATGAGGGGAGCAAATTTTCGCCACTTTTCTGCAGATCTAAGTTTTGCGAGCTCCATTGCTACGCGGAATATTATTTAAAAATAAATAATCGTCAAATTCAAACGTTGGCTGCCGTCCCAATACAAGATATGTATTGTTTCTGCAGGAAAGTTTATGCAACTTGGTGGCAGAAAACTGCACTTCACAAACATTCAAATTAAGCATATTAATACAATACAACTTTAAATTATTTCAAAATAATAATTATAACAATACCAATAATAATATATATTCAATATTAGTGTAATGTCTTGGGTAGGGATCTACGCCACAAAGAAAACAGACTCGAGTGAGTATATACTAGTTCATTTACATTAATTTACAGATATACCAAATCTCACTCTTAAGGCGATTTGCTAGAGCTACCACTGCAGCTCCCCCCTCTCTCTACGTGCGCCTGCGTCAGGTATGCTAGGCCGCCTGGCAACTTGGCATCTGGTGTACCCCAGCAGATGGATATTACGCCTTATAGTGTTCTAGGAACACATCGAACCAACACGTTCCTCCTGCACTCCGCGCCCGCGTGGGCGGGCAAAGTTTTGTGGACTCGCCACGAGGAAACCAAAGTCGTAACCCACCCGCGCCATCGCCACGCGAAGTTATATCCGGGCGAATCACATGACCTCCCTCGTCATTTCTCCCCCCACCCCGCTATGCATTGAGACATGTCTCTGACGCTGCCTCTGCACGCGACACCCTTTCTTTGTGCGAAATCCTGCCTTAATTTAACGTGGCTTTTTTAGTCCCTTAACCCTTTCCCTTGCGCGTCTGCTCTGAGCCGGCTTCAAGCCGTGATGCTACAACAGCATTTTATGGCTATCCTATAGCAATATTTAAAATTTATAAATGCATGGCTTTTTAACTGCACTAAACATTTACACATATCTGTGTATTTTTTAAGAGGGCAGGGGAAAATCTTCCAAAGATACTACGGGCCCGCACTCCGCAGCGTGTGGGATTCACTGCTATTCTATGCATACCTCCTTGAAACCTCTCCCATTCCTTCGATTCCCTTTCAGCGGAACCGCCGTCAAGCATTGCGTCACGGGAATGGCAGATCGGCTTATCGCTCTATGCCAACTTATTCCACAGGAATACACCTTCGTAATCGATCTTCTAACCGAAGCTTCTTCAAAACCTTTACGGCATAGATGGCTACCGCATTCCAATTCTCTTGGGACACTAGCATCCTAGTGACGATGGTATCAGGAATCACTACATGCAGGAGACGGTGGCGTTCTTTTCTCTCCTTCACGAAGCGTGGACAATTAAAAAACATGTGCTCACATCGTCATCCAATGGGTCAACCGTTGGGCATGAGAAGTCATCATCCAATCGGAAACGAAATTGTTATGCAAGATAGCACCCACGCCCCTTTAAGAACTGGGTTAAATAATTATCCACATATCCGTGCTTCCTTTCAATCCACTTCGTTACGCCAAGATTAAGAAGGAATGTCTTCCAGTGGATAATAGAACCCGTCGCCGTTGCAACTGAGCCATTGCCCCCTGTCTTCCTTCATGATGCTGCTATTTGCTCCCTCTCCCTCTCCTTACGTCTGTTGCGCCTCACCATTTCTTGTACCATGAGGGCTACAGGGGGCATTTCGGCTATCACACACAGACTTATAAAACCTTGTGAAACGCCCGAGCCATCCTCAAGGCGGATCTTCTATGCACCAACTTCGCACCACGGTCCTACGACTGGATCCAAAAAGCATCAGCCCAAATGAGTGCTGCGTAGAGCAGCGTAGAGTTACGTGCTTCGGCAACTTTGCCTTGGACCCCCTACGCTCGGCATAATTCGTACCTAGGCCGAGGCCGTGCGGGACGCTTTCTCGCAGACTACGCACAAGTGCTTGTTAAGCGCAGTTTCGCGTCAATCCCGAGTCCTATCTTATATTGCTGAGAAGCTATTTTACAGTGTGAATAATACCCTTTCTCACTTTTCCGCCTGTCCCAAAACAGGCTCTTTTTTATTCTCGGCCATCTGGTGCCTCACCGAAATAAGCCAATGCCGGATCAGAGCCACAGCTTTGTTTGAAATATGCGTGCCCTCTTCAGTGTATTTGCCGACCACTACCACCGCAACATCGTCAGCAAATCCAATAGCTCTGGCGCCTGCTAGCATCAAGAACTTCAAAAATCGGTCAAACGTAATATTCCACACAGCGGGCCAAGTATCGAGCCTTGCAGAACACCGCCCGAAATACTCCCGTTTCTTATAGCAAAATCCTTTCCTCGAAGTAAGTGGACAATATTCACTATGTAATTTGGATCTCCCAGCTTTTTAGCGCAACAAGAATGAAACCTAGCAGTATTAAATGTGTTTCTAACTTCGAGGATAAACAATAACGCAATACTTCTTTGCGCCGCATCTCCATCGTTTACCCTCAATAGCTTTTATGTGCGAGGTCGATTACGACCATGGTAGATCCCCCCTTCCTTAAACCGAACTGATTATAAGAAAACGTTTTTGTAACAAGAACAAAACACACTGTTTCTGGAAGATAATTTGCCTCTCAATGCACATATAATTTCCAAATTTCTCTATCGGCCTCAGTTTTCATGTTTTTGTAAATGCGTGTGTCTCCCTATGTATTATATGTATCTAGCAAAGTAACACGCTCTAATTACGAGTCTAAATTTATACAGTAAAAAATACGACTCAAATGTTAGAAAAATAAGAAACATAGCTAAAAATATTTTCTTCCCAATTTCTTGCGATACTTTGCCTTGGGAACATCTCTTTGTAAGGCTTAGCAGTAGTAGTAGAATATTGCTTCACTACAAATACTTTAATAAAGCTTTTCCATTAGAGAAATATCCTCGTGGAACCATTCGTCACTCACGACCCCAAGGTTATTCGGGAAGATGTCTGAATGATCAATCGAAAAATGTAGTTTACTGATACGTTACATCCCGGACGGTAGTATGGGATGTAACACATGAGATAGATCTCGTATTATGGTTGCCTAAAACGTTTTTACTTGTGAAAGTTTGCTATGACTTTTTTCAACGTCGTTTAACAAATCAGTGAAAGGCATTAATGATCATCATTCATTAAGATCTCGTTTGCCTAAAAAGTTTTTATTTGTGAAAGTCTTTATGCCTTTTTTCAACATCACTCAATGCATCAGTGAAAGGAAGTTCATCAGGCACTTATTTTCAATTTTTTGGTTTTACAAATATTATTTCCTTTATGTTTGCTAAACTGATACTTGGGAACTTCTCTCGCAAATACTTTAATCCATCCATGGTCAACAAGACGAGTGTTAATCACAAATTTTCTATCCAGGCAGTACTTTAATCCATTCAGACCATTTTCACAGTAGTGATGTTTTATCTCTCTGCAACAAAATGCATATTTGTCCACATCGTCATCAGTTGCGTTGAAATTATGGCGAAGAGCCTCCATAACGAATTCATACGGAATGTCAACGATGTAGCTGCGACCATTCAGGACAAAGGTCGGGCTGTTACGCGTGTTGCAGAGTCAGACTTTGAACAGGTTGTCCAGGAGAGCCATTCCACGTTGGTTCGTAACCCTGCTACCCTACTTAGTGGCTCATGCATTAAAGTCCCCAGCAAAAATGAGACCTTCATTCTCTCAAATCATCCATTAATCGATCGAGTAATGTCTTGAACTCCTCAAGCAATGCACTGGGTGCGGCATAAACACCATTAAAGTATCTACCGAACCCCTTGATCCAGACGAATCCATCCTTTGGGACTTGCATAACCACCAGGACTCGACGATTTCGACAAATCCACACCGCAGCTCGGTTAGTTACGTCCGAAACCCATTGAGCACCGGCTATATTCCTATACTACTCGCACAGGATCACAAAGTCTACTTCAGCTCGCGCACTATATGGCTTCTTCGCTGCCTCGCAATGTTTACGGTTGAGCTGAGGACCCTCATTCTTCCAACTCCATTCCGCTTTCCGTGAATCCTTATGGCAATACGGGCACTTTTCATGCGTCTTTGTCTTTCCCTTGAGAGGCAACATTAGGGGGTTTCATGCAGGTTCCAGAAAAAGTCCTCCCTCACGATGACCCTTCTTGGACCCATCGGACCCTTTATAGTTTCGCGCCAAGTGCCCAAAAGCCGCACCTGTAACAACTATATTCTTCCGGATACGACACAGACCTCAGCCAAACCGGATTTTGTTTATTGGAATGACTTTTCTAACTAGATCTGCTGGTAGTGCAATCACAGCTATTTGGATGCCACCGTATGCGTTGCTAATGGACTTAACTACTACTTTCATGTCCTTGACTCCATAGAGCTGCCTCTCAAAGAGCTCAAGAATTTTTGTCCATCGTAACTTCGTCCACAACTTTGATCACCAAGATTTGACCAAGTCTGTACCTCACCTTTTTTTCATTTCAGTTCATTGACCACTGCTGTCTGAAACTGCGCTGCCTTCGAGCAACCAGCGACTCCCATCTTCGAAAGGCAGGTCTCCTGGGCCTCTCTTCCTTATTTTAACTTCATTGAAATCACTGATAAGGCATCCAGACCCTTGGGAATGGAGTGCAATTGTTTCCTACTTGCCTCAACTGTCATCCAATGGTTCTCGGATGCATCAACGGACTCAGGTGATGTCCTCACCAAGGTGAGCGACTCTTCCATGCTTGGTGACCCGACCACTCCCGACTTCTTTTCTTTCTTCTTGGACCAGAGGCGGGATTCAGGGCAACTGGCCCCCTCCGTGTTGGGGACAATTTAAAAATGTATATTTAGACATTTTATTTCGCGATCTTCAAATTTATATTAAAATATTTACTTTTTCTGGATTTTGAGGAAAAAATCTCTATACTGTATTTGAGTAACTGTGAGTGTGCGTGAAGACGTGTGTGCGAATCCAACACGGTTAGTCCTCTTCCCGTGCACCAAACGCCGCGTAGCTACTCAGTCTCCTGGTGGGAAAATAATAATTAATTTTTAGATCCGGCCCCAAGATTCTAATAAATTTTAAAAACGTGTTTTAACGCTGCCATTTTAGTGAGTATGCCAGGAATTAAACCAACGCCACCCAAATGGATCAATTTAGGTTACGTTGAATGCAACAAGTAAAACTCCGCAACAGATTTCATTTAATTGGCATCCTTATTAACGTCTTTTTAAAAATACATTTTCAAAAACCAACGAACAGTATTGCCTTGGAACATATTAAACTTGAAGAACTCAAGTTGGAGAAAACCAAACTGGGAGTAATGCTACAGAAGCACACTTAGGTTCTTACGTTCGACATCTCACATTTACATTCTTAAGCCTGCAAATACCGATTTTCAAATGAATGTGAGCAACAATTTATTCTCATTAAAAAGTAACTAACACCTTATTCACATAAACATAGAAAACAGTCGTCTTTTCATTTTTATAGATTCACTTACAAAACAATAGATAGAGCAATTGCAAAAGTACAAGTGAATACAATTAGACTGACTTTATGGACTTTAATTTCTTTAAAAATTAGGGGTACAAATATGGAAGTGTTAAGAAAAATCCGGGGAATAATAAAATGTAGTTGTAGATTTTGCGATAGAATTTTCGGAACTAATTCAGAATGATTTTGTTAGAGAATAACGTTGAAGAGGAACTGACAGATGATTTTATGTGCATTTCTGTGCATATTAGCAAAAAGAAAAATATGTAGCTGTATTAAATTCTAACCATTGCAAAATGCAAATGTTTGATTGTGTTCTTATGCTTATTCTCATACTGTGAGATACAGCTGATGTTGTGCGACAGCAAAGCTTCAAGGAAGAAGTCACACACCATTAAATGTTTGTTATTCATCTGTTGCATTAGGAAATAGCATGTTTGCTTATATTCTTTGTAGGTTGCATTGGGTCTGAAATGTTTACAATGCTGTGTTATTGGAGTATTTGTAAATACTGTTTTTGTTAAAATATTTAATTTATTGTAGTGCTGCACATGAAGATTTTATTTGCTATTCTTGAGAAGTGTGTGTGTGTTACATAACCACTTTGCATGGTTTTTGTTCAGTGGCACTTTTGCTGCTGCAGACCA
The DNA here is from genome assembly GCA_017312745.1 of Gryllus bimaculatus. NCBI lineage: Eukaryota > Metazoa > Arthropoda > Insecta > Orthoptera > Gryllidae > Gryllus > Gryllus bimaculatus. The sequence continues at coordinate 3,584,513 of BOPP01000071.1, read as the reverse complement.
ACTTTTTACTGAAGTCTGCTGTATGATTTCCCTTTCCAGATTCTTGCCCAAAATAAACTTGATTGATTAACTTCTTTTGTAGGGGGATCAGCATTGTCCTTCCTATATGAGAACTAAATTATTTTGCAATCTCTTGGCATTTTCTCAAGCACCCAATTTTGTACTTTTTTCTACATTATGAATTTTGAAACATAGCATCATAGTAATTGATTTATTTTACCATCCAATATTATCTGCACACAGAAAGCATCAAGATTTACAAGTTGTCATTCACCAATTCATTTTGTATCAGGCATCAGAAGTGTAAAGATGTTAGTAACAAAGTTTCTGAATATCTTAAAAAAATTAATTTTTCACAAGCAAAATTTTTATTTTTATATTGTGGGTCTCTTACATAAAATGACCATTTAAAAATTACTTCTTTTAAAGATTTGTATAAAAGATTAAGATTTCCAAAAGTGTTTCACGCAACACAATATGGAGAACATATAAAGAATAAACACATAGTATACAATATAAAAAGTAATGAATGATTACAAAAATCACATTAGCTAAAAAACTCACCACTTTTGCATGGCAATAACATACTTTTTATAAAACTACATCATTTTTTAACACATTTATCATAAAAATAAAAAAAAATATTTTTAGTCTACAAATGGAATTTTATCATGGCATCATCTTTGGTCTGTTCCCAATTTGAATGTTTAACAAGGCGTCTGAGTTCGATAAACAGGATAGCGAGGAGCAAATTTCAAGTTTCCTTGAAGGTTTTCAACATCTCCTCGTTCCTGAATATTCACAGCACCCAACATACAATCTTCATAAGCAGGAGGAGCTGCAAAATAATTCAATAAATTTTCATCAACAAGTCAGTACCTACAATGAGAGTATAGGAAAGAATGAAATGAAAAAGAAGATTAAATGTAGTTAATAATTTACAATTGTTGATAATAGTTAATCAGTTTATTTACAATATCTCTCAAAAAAATGCTTTGAAGTCTTAATCATACTATTCAAACTTAAGCACCCCAACGTTTTGGTTGTGAAAGTTGAAATAAATAATGATAATAAATTAATACTAAAACTATATTAATTTGTCCACAGGTCAAAGAAATTTTTATTTACTTAATACTTTATTAAGTAAATAAAAATTATTTAAGAACATTGTTTTTGCATTATTCAATTTTGTTTTTCTTGTTAGTGCCGTAATTCTGATAGAATGTTGGCACCCATATATCAGCCAACTAGATAACTGATATTTGGCTTTCCTGGACATAAATAAAATGATAAATGACAAAAGAGAGTGCGTTATAGGATACAGAACATGATTGTTTGCTTCAGAAATACAACAATAATGAGGTAAAAATACTTTACATGGGATTCCATACAATTGTGGTGAACAGCAGTTACTAGCTCAGCCATCAGTGTTAACAAGGTCAAGATTCAATGGTTTAACTAATTTCTATGACTTAACTAATGTTCATGCCATGAAAGAACACCACAAAGACAATGGAAATGTTTTTTTTTTTCCCTCCAAATTTATAACATTAATTTAATACAATATTAATTAATATCCCATATCATCAATGTTAGTTAACAATATATAATTACATTATATATAACAATATTAATACCATACTACTTGTTATATAACTATTCAAGAATATTAATTAGTAAGAAACTATAAAAATAATTTATTTTATTTCTGAAATGAAAAAGAAAGTTAGAAGTTAAAAATACAGAATTTTTTTACTTCACTGATGTTTCCAGTTATAGTTGAGGTCTTCATCATATTTTTGTAATGACAAGGGGAAAATGGTCTCAATATATCTACTTTTGAAAATTATTGGAGTAAAGATGATTTGTATTTTCAACTTCTTATTTGTATGTATTTCTAGAAATGTAATAAATATTTCAATTTAATAGTTTTCTTTTCTTTCTGATCTGTTAAATGGTCATAAAATAAATGTTCATCATGTGTGATCTAGCAAATGTTCTAAAAATTGATCTTGTCATCTGCTTTTTTTTCCAATTGCAAGCAAAATACAAATTACTATTTATTATAAATGTTTTATATTTTTAATAAATTCCTAATAAATTATTAAAATTTATGATTTTAAGGCTTAATTTTCAAATACAAGAAAGCAACCAATGCTGAAAATAAGTATTTCACCAAGAATATTGGACTACTTTTTGGATTTTTTAAAAATTGATAATATATTTTATTGCAAGACCACCAAAGATGGCTGTGCCACACCTAAGCTACTAGATGGTACTTCCATGAGATCAATAAGAGCATTGAGAGAGGTGACATGAAAATTCGAATGACGCATTAGAATGATGGAGATTACAACAAAACAGGGGAGCACAACAATAGTTATTTAACACATTTATGTCCAGAAACAGCAAACAACCTTATCAACTTTGAATCTGTGGATCAAGGAAAATTGGTAGAAAAATCTGATCAAGGTAGGGGACATTGACCTAGAAACTCAAGTACAACACTTCTTACAGGCATATTTCATCATTTAGAATGATACAATACAAATGTTAACTTATGCATTATAAATCTTTGTTAAAATAAATAATAAATAATATTATATGATTTTTTTGCACATAAAATACTGAAAAGTTTTTAACTGTTTAATGTCACTTGGCAATATGTTGTAAAGTAATGTAATTCATGTGTTCTTTGTGGATTTCATGTAGTGATTTGTTGATACTGTCACCTGATGAATATGTTTTCTATGACACTTGTTGTAATACCTGCATTGCATTAAAATACATTCCCACCCCATGCACTATGAAGACAGAATTGCAGGAATCACAAGGATGGCATTTGCTTAAAATTAGTACATTTTTTCTGCAATCTCACGGACTGGGCACTATAGAATAAGTTTCTTCATAGTATTATGACATATCTCAGGTGGGAATGTATAGCCTGTTTGCAAATATACATAAAATAAGTTACAAGAAGCCTGACTGAATTTAAATGGATTGTGAATGCATAAAATAATTAATTTATTTTACTGTTCCTTTCATTTACATGGATATTCCATTTGAGGTTTGACTAAATTGAGAATCCCAGAATTACTGAAATTATAACACCTACCAATTGCATATTGTTCACTTTCAATGGTAAATGCGATTGTATGTTTGAAATGCAAAACTGCATAGAAACCATTTTTCCTTTGCATACTAATTTGTTATTACAAAAAATAATTAAAAAATATGAAATTGTAGTACTTATTGTTTCTTTTTTGCAAAGAATATTTATCTCATCAGCAAAGAGAACTGTACTTCTATTTCAGATGAAATTTCATTTATATATAAAAGAAAGAGGATAGGGTCTAAAATTGAATCCTATGGGACCCCCTATCAATCAGGAAACAATTAGAAAGATCAGAAAACAATGTTCTTATATACCATTTCTACTCTTTATGATCAATGTTTAAAGTATGAGGATCTCCAATCCTCAGATATTCTACAAATTCTATTTTTTTATGTAGCTTTGAAAGTAAAATTTTATATTCAATGGCATCAAAATCCTTTATAAGATGCTTTATTTTGACCCTTGGAAGAAGCAATATCACTAAGAAAAGAAAGGAAATAAAGGCTATATTTGTAGTTTTTCTTATTCTAAATTCACGTTCAATTTAAAAATGCTTAGTTCTTCCTGAGAAATGTTGAGAAATTAAGCAGAAGCCTAATATTTTTTTTTTAATCTGCCAAAAGAAAAACTGGCTGATAATTTTGAATTTTGTTATTGTTCCCTTTTGTGGTGTAGTTAGATTTTTCATGTTTTGAAAGTATCTGGAAATATTCCTGTGCATAAAAAAGCATTGAATCTGTGAGCTGGTGGCAGGTGACAGAAATATCAAGGCTGGTGCAGAAGTTTTTAAAAAGCCATCCATAAATTCATCTTAACCATTCAAATATTTCTGTTTTTATTTACAGGCTATTCCAGGAATATCATTGAAAGACATTTTGGAAACAAACTTCATCTCATTCTATACGTTTCTCATACGTAACTTCTAGTAACATACAAAGTTATGTAAAGCTGCGGAAAATCAATTTTGAAATTTCATTGGAAATACAAATTTTGGTGTCCCCCTATACCGAAAAAGGTTTTGTGAACTGATTGTATCTTGTAAATGTTCGTTGGTCAGTCGCCTGTATTCAACAATCACGCCTAAACTATTCCAGCGGCAAGATGCCCACAAGAAGCTCAATGTGGGTGGCCGAGGTAAAAGAGGACTTATTATTACGGGATATTTTTATTATTTAAGGTACTAACACTACTTGTTTGCTATACATTTTTATAAAGAGGCCCAGATAAAAGTTTAATGGGCGCGCCTGAACTCCTTTTGTTATGCTACTGAACTATTCATAGATTTTTTCGAGTACTCCCTCGTCAATCTCACCCCATTCGAAACTCTGCTATTTTCAATACCATGCTTTAACTTTTGGGAGTACTTTCCATGAAGCCCCTAAAACACTTTCAAAAGTTTCTTAAAGATGGTTCCATTTTTTCTTTAAATATTTTGAAAGAAAAGAGTAAAATATACTTATAAAGATGCAGGAGTGGGATTCAGGAGGGGGGGCAAGAGGAGGCAACTGCCCCCGCCCCCCCACACACACACACACACCTTGAGTCAAATATATTATTGAAGATTTACTTTTTTCTGAATTGTTTAAAGAAATTTAATAATAATAAAGCGAACAATAATTTTATTAAGCTGAGCTAATAACCTATGTTCAGAAATTGGTGAAATAATCAATTAGATAATTGACTAAATTGAAAATATGTAATTGCAGCACAACTCACTTAAAGCAGTAATATAAACGATTACTTTCATGTTTATAATAGCTCCCAATAAAATATCCAAAATTTCATCTCTATAAATATGGCATATCCGTTTTTTACTGGTAACTCTAAGTTATCAAAAATTGCAAAAGTTTGAATTTTTTTTGAGTGTTCATTACATGGAACCTCAATTACTTTTCAAACTTTTCTCAAAAATGGCTCATTTGAATAAAACTTTGTCCTTGCATTGTGTAAAACACTTTTCAAAGAATGGCGGAGGTCTCATTTTCGTTCAACTTTCTAATTTTTCGAAAATTGCACAAGTTCAAAATTTTTTTCAGGGTCTTTCTACAACTATAAAATTGAAGATTGAGATTTTTCTTTCAAATGAAATTTCTTCTCCATAATTATTTTTTCATTAAGTCAATGATCTTTTTTTGAGATTTCATTCATTTTGATCCAATATTGAGTTAAATGTGTACAATATTAAAAAATGTGAAAAAACAAGAATTTCTCAAAAACAATATATTTTTTTACACTTTTGTAGGAATAGTACTAAATATAATATCAGAGGTAACATAAACACCATTTTGCTCAATTCTTTGTTGTTCTTGTTGTTTTTGTAAATAACACAAATTTAATTTTTTGGACGTCTCTCACGTCGTTAATATTTACATTATTGGCGATGTGGTTACATTGCATTAATGAGTACATGTATTTCAAATGATGTCTTTAAAAGTTTCTCTAAAACTCAAAAGTGTTGTGTAAGTGAGCTCCAAATTCCACATTTTCAGAAACGCTCAAACACCATTTTCTTGAAAACTGCTCCAATATTTTTCTTTAATTTAGTTTAACAAATAGTGTTAAATGGGCTAAATGTGACATAAATGCATATTGATGTATTCTTTGTTGTTTTTTCAAAACATACATAAATGTATTTCTTTTAAAATAACACTTATGCCATTAATGCTTATATTACCACCGATTTGTATACATTATTGCAGCTGTGAGTAGAAGGGCTTCAAATCATTTCCAATAAAGATTCAGCAAAATCTAAAGGTTTTCTGTGAAATGAGCTTCAGGTTTCTCATTTACACAAATGCTTAAATGACATTTTCTCAAAAATTGGCTCCAATGTTTTCAATGAAAACTGCCCTAGAGTAAGATACTTTACTCTTCTATAATATTCATGTTCATTCATAAGTCAGTTTTATCAGTTCTACGAATATGGGACTAAAAATTAAACCTTAAAAATATACTTTGGGCAGCAATAGATGGTAGCTGGGAAGAGGGTGAGGCAAAACTGAAAAGCTATCCCAGGCCAAAGAAATTTGGAGTAACAAGTAAGTATACGCATAATTATGTTTTAAAAATTATTGTTGGTATAACATGTACAATTTCTTGAAGAAGAAAACAGTAGTTTTTGGATAATTTCTGCTTGAGGTTCATTCAAAATATAAAAAGACTCATTTTCTCAAAACCCACTCCAATGTTTTTTTTCATGGATACAACAAGGAAAGCTTAAAAAATATTCCTTACGGTGGATAATACACTAGTGGATTAAATTCTGAGATATTAAGTTCAGGGCCGGGGTTAGCGTAATGGATGAAATTCCAGCCTAAGAATACCAAGCTTGGGTTTCGATTCTTGCCCTTAATTATGGTGTAGAGGAATGGGCGCATATAAAAATAGTGCAAGTCGTGATATTCATTAAGATAAGTGAATTTCCAAAAAAATGTGCTTTGGAACGTGTCAATTCGAATCTCCCGCGCTTAATTCGCATAGTTTCATGAAGTTGCAGAACCAAAAGGTTTCATTTTGCTATATTATAATACCATGTATCAGTTTCCAATATATGATATGTTTTCGTGTAATATCACTATTTTTAACTTTCTCGCGACTGCTTACGCAATGTTGTAATGCTGCCGGAGAAAAAACCCGAATTTTCGAACCGAAAAAACTTCTATTGGCCGGGGATCTGGTACTACGAAAAGAGAAGATATAATCGCTTAACCATATGCATATATATATATATGTAATATATATATATATATATAGAATTATATATAATTATTATATATATATATATATATATAATAGTATAATATTGTGACGTAAGTGAATAAGAAATTTCATATAACAAAAGCAAAAATAATATATTAAAGATTAATGTACAAGTTACAATGAATTTGCTAATATTATAATAACACTTCCGTGCAACCTTTTCCTTCTACAGAACCACTGCTTTATCGCAGAAAATAAACCAGCCACGCTGATGTCGCGGTGTCGACCTCCGTCCCGTGACAATTACCGTCACATGGCCTGACGACCACAAATTTAACAGCCGGTCGTGGCGACCGTGATGCACTAACAGCACGCGAGATTTCTGGCCCTTACTCTCCGGACACTCGCCCCACACTCAATATACCCCTTGTACACACGTACAAGCTCCGATGCAAATTAAACTGATAATGAGACACGGCGGGCGACAGATGCGCCGCAGTTAAATAGTTGAGGCGGACACCCCACCCATCTGTTACCATAGATAGGCTCGCCGGCTGGCGGCTTGGTTTACGCCCACACATCGGAATTCTCAGGTTGGCTGCCTGCTTCGTAAGCGAGGCTCGCAGGCTAGCATTCCTCGAGTTTACAGCCTACGGTATTTTTTGCTCTGCGGGTTCGTACCATGAAGTCACCGCCAGAGCGCAAACTCCCGCGAAGTTCAGGTTCAACGCCCTTTCATCCCCGCAGCGTACTTTCACCGACCTAACGGTTCTGGCCCTCGTGTTAACGACGCCACAATATTATATTACTTCGAACATGTGGTGTAGTCATAATGGGTCCTGATACCGAAAACTCGATTGGCGGCAAAACGTCTGCCATCTGTGAACAACGCTAGCGGCTAAACTGTAAACAGGATTTTCAACAAAATTGGTATTTCAAAATCGATCTGGTTGCTGTCGCTGCTCCTTGAATTTGAATCCAAAGCCAATAACCGATGCCAAAGGTGATTTTCGTTGCGTTTTTCAGCCATGCAAGAGAGGGAGAAGCCAAGTGATTTCGTGATGGTACGCCTTTCAGGTTAATTCAAAAGAATGTGCTACAAGAATACAAAAAATCAGTTATCGAGTTAAAACTTGCCCTATGTACACAAAATATTGAGTGTTATGAGTACAACGAACAAAAAGGCCACAACAAGTGTTATATTTAGCGAAGAATCAAGATGTTGCCGTGATTTTTAGAGCGTCTGAGTTCCGCGACCTATTTTTTTCATTTCACTGAAACAAGTATACGACCGAACATATCACAGATTTGAAAATAAGCACGGAAAACCGCAAGAACTATTTGTCTTTGCTGTCATCTTGTTAATAAGGTCGCTTTATTAGGTACTTGGCCTTGGAAAAGTGCACTTTTTCTCCTTTGCTGGAGGCGTGAAATCTCCGGTAGTTTCGGAGTTGGACGACCTTTCTGTTCAACAGCTCTTGTAAAATTAACTTCTAAATCGTCCAAGACAAAAAAAAAAGGTATATCCCCTTTGCCCAGTTTTACACGATTGAAATAAAGAAATGGAACGGAACAATTCAGCACAGCTATCATCGAATGAAGATGTGAAGGAAGAGCTTGAAAATACTTTATCTATAGGCAACCCCTCTTCACTGAGAACATAAAAATGCTATTTAGTGTTTCGTCGCCTTGGCATTCAAAGGGAGGGTCAAACAAATTCCACATTACTCATGCGCGTTTGGGCACCCAGACCGGAGTTGTTCTAATTCAAATATGGGATAAGAGATTACGGAGGAACGCCTTCCTTCAGACCGTAAGGCTACATTAAAAAACGTTTCATTACCTGACCGTAACAGCGCTGCATTAGGCGATTACTACACGAGTGGAAAAGAAACTCACAAAAAACTACTAAAAATGTTACAATAAGATTTAAAGCTGAAAAGTATTTTAATATAGTAAAACCAATATAAAAAATCAATATTTTAAGCTCAACAAATAATTGGAGTTTATGAAACCTGTTTTCGAAATATGTTTATTTTTTAATAAAGAATAACTTTGGCAGCACTATTGGCAACTGTCAAGTATCAAAATGTTTGTTTTTTTAATATCAAGTTAAACTTCAACGAAGTACAGAAACGATAAAATATAAAATTCACATAGAATATTTTCCAAAGTAACTGAAAAATCAATAAACTGTACAAACGCGTAAAAAATCAATTATTTGCAAAAATATGTTAGCAAGGACTGCCAGGGCTAAAATTATGATTTTCTTTATTATTTTTGCGTATATTTCGCGAATCAAACAGTCCCATCGTCCGCTGCTGGTTACACCAAGTGACTTTCCCTTGTCAGAATTCCTCCTCAAAGCGATATCAGCTTTCGCGTCGCTTACAAACCGCGCCCTATTTAAACTCGATCAAAGTCAATTCCCTGATAATTATGAAGTCCAAAAAATCAATTGTACATCAAAGCAAATATGTTATTCTGTAATTACACTCAAAAGACAATTTGTGAGGAAGACATTACCCCCTCACCCCCTGAGAAACTATCAGTGAAATTAATAATGTGTATATACAAATAGGGTGACTAATTTGATCAAAATGATTTTTTTAATTAAGCAAAAACTGGCACGAAAGTCAAATTATTTGATCAACATTTCAGAGTGACTTTCTTACAACAGCATTGATGCAAATATGCTTTTCCAGGGACTGCCCCAAGAATTACGACGTGTTTTAATTATTTAGAAAACAATTTCACCTTGAAAATGAATAAAATATAATTTTTGATTTTTCTCCTTTTCCAGCGAATAGCAAATTCTCTCACAATACCCACTTCTCTGTTTCTAAGGTTTGTAGTTACCCAAGGTAAACATCTAACAGCTATGTTTCAACGCTTCTATGAAGATAAGTTGTCTTACCTGTGGGTACAGTTGCTGGAATAAATTGCTCCGGACGTCCACCTGAACTGTTGGAGGCTTGTGTCGCTAAAGGCACGGTCCCAATTACAATTGGCACACGAATGAACATGTTTTTATGTAAACCAGATATCTTAACCTCCACCTACAAAATAAATGTATTACATTATTAGCAGTCATTGACTTCAAAAGAGTGGTTTCTAGTTATTGAATAATGACCCTACGCATACACTACGAATCACGCGGTCCACATTCTCAAGCCTAAGACCTGCTTTAATACTTCAGGGAATCAACTTATGACACTGCAGGGCCTCTGACCGGGAGGTCCTAGGGTTCGAGTTCCGACTGTGGGAGAATTTTCAACACTAACTAGACAACTAGGTCGAATTCAGGCGCTGTCTGGAGGAGAATTCTAGCGACCGGCTGCTCTGATCGCGAGTTTTCTGTGATTTCTCTGATCAACTTAAGTCGAATGTCGGAGCAGTACCCTAACAAACAGGCCTCAGATCGCGCGAGAGCTTTCCTTCCTCTTGGTTTTCTACCTTCTCCCTCTACACACACACTCACATTCACTGCTTTACCCCACTTCTCGGGAGCTTACAGCTTGGTCCGGCGGTGCCACCCTGATGAGGGAAATGGGACAAATTACTGTAAGCCAAAGTACATCGGTGCCGGATCTCACCATCTAGCGGGGGAAGGTCACCGCCAACTCCTGCAATAAATGCATCGGACTAATGACCTTAACAACTGATGCACCCAGAAATACCATTATTCAATCAGCTGAAGCCTGGACCACTTCGCTGACCCTGGTTTGAATTCGGCGAGCGGCTGCGCGCGACAATCCGCCAATCCCGGCGGGGGACCTCCTCAACCAGGGCATACCACCCAGTCACACCGTCGCCGGAGTTATTTGGTTCTTCGCTGTCCGGGATGACCCGCGACACAGTCGGTCGAACTGACGTTTCGGTCATCATGTGGTGGCCTTCTTCTGAGCTATACTGCAGACGCGCGCGATTTTTCCATCTTCTTCCTTGTCTATCCACACACCTTACTTACACTTACATGCAGTACACTACCACACATGCAAAGAAAGCAGTCGGGAGATTATAGCTTGTCCCGTGCTGCTGACCCCAGGCCAGCAGTATAGCTCAGAAGAAGACCAAAGCATGAAGGCCGAAACGTCATCCCGCCAGCCAGGTACCTTTATGGCGAAGCCGAGATTCCGGAGGGGTTATTCGTGGGGCCCCTCGGGAGACGGAGAGTTGTGAAGGGAATAGTAAGTATGTGGAGTTCGGTGAGAAAAGTCGGCGGTAAGGAACTGTGCGCTTGGTAATTGTAGAGTCCAGTCTCATGAGGAAGGTCGGGAATTTGAGGCGCGAATGTTGTGGGAGTAACGCCAACAATTTCACTCAAAACTTTCGATTTTTCGAGAAACTTTATAAAAAAGCATATGAAGCAATAGTGATGCGTCTCGTAAATGCGAAAATGTACAAGAAATTCTCTTTATAAAAATATTCATGTGGAAAAATATTCAATTCAAATATTCAAAAATGTTTCATGTGTAGTTTTTTTTAAATTACGAAAGAATACTTAAAGTGGCAATACTATCAAGTTATTCTGTGCATTGAGCACTATTCGGACAAAAATTAAATAAAGAAAAAAATTGGAGCAGTTTCTGAGAAAATCGTGTGTTAGCGAATCTGAAATTGAAAATTTGAGCTCATTGTCACAGAAAACTATTGAGTTTTCCCGAAACTTTGTAAGACATCATTTGAAGCTCTTGTACTCCCAAATGCAATAATGATACGAATAAGTATCCGGTAATGTCGATATGAACGATGTGAGAGATGTAAAGAAAATGCAGCAAAATGTCGTTTACGACGATTTATAAGAATGCAGTGCATTTTTCATTATGTACTATCCTTACAAAAAGATTGAAGAACACATTTGAAGCCATTTTTGAAAAAAAAGTTTGTAATGCTATTAACTGTGGAGAACAAATTTAATTTGACGAAAATATCGCTATCTTCAGTATTATAGTTTTAAGGACGCCGAAAAAATTCAAACTTTTCAAATTGTGTAGTGTAATAAAGTGTATCTCACTCTATTATATAAAACAAGAAATTAAAAAAAAATAAAATGTCCCAGGGGCTTAGTTTAAAGTACTCCCAAAAGTTTTAAAGAATAGTTATCAAAATCGCAGAGCTTTACGACGGACCAGATCGACCGGGGAATATTAATTTTGGAAAAAAAATCTACGATTAGTTTAGGCGCTAGTGACGTTTACAAATGTCGGACACACAGGCGGAGTTACTCCGGATTATGAAAGTTGCTGCTGATGCTATCAGAAAAGCTGTTCACAAATAGGCTTTTGAAAAAAACTGTTTCGTTTCGTTTCGGTAAACTTCTTCTGTTCGTGTTAGTCATTTTTCTGCAGACCCTCTCATCAAAATGCGGATTACGAATGATAAATTAATTAGGAAATGTGTTGCAGTTGTCCACGCTCAGCTCTAGGACCACGGTCTTTAAACTCGAGTATACTGAACAACAGGGACGTCCAGAACCCTTACGTACACACATATTACGTTTCCTTACGGGCTGCGACATTTGCATGCTGAATTGTCACACTTGGACTATAGCTTCCTTGTTCTCTTGATGTCACGCCATGTGATTTCTTTCGGGAGACGCCACCCAGACCAGACTTGTCTCCCGACACAGGTGACATGCGACAGGTGGTAGTGTAATGCATGTGTGTGTATAAGTAAGGGGTGAGGATACGACAAGGAAGATCAAGGAAAGTTCGCGCGCGGTCCGTGTCCCGTTTGTTAGGCACTCGCCAGATATTGATCGGAGAAACCAAGGAAAGTGCAAATTCTACGAATAGCAGCCGGCCGCTAGAATTCTGCCCCAGTCAGCGGCTGAATGCAACGACTTCTAGAAAGATTCAATCATTGAAACTGTCGTTTATTCGACCTAACTGGAGCTAATGTCGAAAATTCGCCATCTCGGGGCACAAACCCTTGACCCTGCAGGTCAGAGTGACTGCAGAGATAGCGGCAATGACCTATATTCTGACTATAGAAATATTGGTCTGAAGCCAATGATGTGTCTCTCAACGTGCCTACGTTCAAGCCTAAAATAACTAACCAATGCCTTCCAAAATAATATAAATTGCAAAATAAAACAAACAAAAGTTGATTGGAAGCTACTTTCGGCAATTTTCGTCTAGTTGGCACTGAAAGCGCTATGAATATTTACCCCTCACTTCATCCGCAGTGAGTTAAGTGTTGTTTCGGCAAAGGGTTATGCCAACGTACGGGGCTGATTCATCGAAGGATCATTGCAACAGTAAAATTTCGCTACCTTTCAGCGCGAAGAAGTCTGAAATTTTCTTTGCAATAACCCCGATCTTTTCGCCGTAGCTTCTGTAGGGAAAAATTCAGTTCGGTTTGAGGAAGCCTTAAACAACATTGAGTCTGTGCGTTGCACAATTTCCAATGCATTTTTAGGCCAAATTACTTCTCGTAAACAGAGAAGGTGCATAACACTTGGACGATAACATTACTTTCACTATCGATCTCTGACTCAATCGCAAATTACGGGTGATGCCTAAAATGATTCGTTCATCGTTATTTATACAGTTTTATCTCAAACGTCGGGATTATGAGCGAATTAACCGGTTAATTAGCGAATTATCCATACCTAGCGGTAGATGAGTTTAGCTGTAAATAAAATAACAAAACAATAATAAATTATAATAAAACTTTGTAAATGGTACCTCAAGACTGTATGCAATATCAATGATTGTGCAGTGCTTCAGATAGGAAGGTGGCAAAGATGGAACTTCTAAACGTTCAGTCCATGAGTATTTGTCGTTTGATGCCACACCATTCAGCACCATCTGCACAACTTTGGTGCTTTCTGTTTCTGTTTCCTTCTTAGGCCGAGTGACAGTGAAAGAGACGTTTTTGATGAGAGAAAAATGAATACTCCTGACAGTACTATTGCTATAATTTTCCACTTCCAAACTAAAAGGTATCTCCTGGCCAGGAGCAAAGCCAGTTGCAGGTAATGATAATGCACAAGTAATAGGTCCAGATTTGCAGCAACAGCAGCAGAGGAACTTATCATCTGATATCATCACAGGGTTCTGAAAAATATATTTATTAACTTAGAGTATTTAAAGATAAACTGTGTAAGAAAAAGACTGCAATAGAGAGATTAGTGTGTTGTTAAAAAACATACAAAATGTTTAAAAAGGTATCTAATTCTGTGAATAACACACAAACAAATAAACATATTTTAATGAATCAAATCCAGCTAACAGTGATTTACAGTTTCAACATAAAGCTCTACCTACTTTATCTTCTATACCGCTATCCATTGTTCACACTTATTCAATTTTAACCCACTGCAAAGGCGACAATAAAAATTGAAGAAGTAACAGTCTGTTCAAATTTGCAGGTCTAGCAAAGATTATATATATATATATATATATATATATATATATATATATATATATATATATATATATATATATATATATATAATCAATGTTGGTTTGTTAGTATTTTATGCGCTGCCGTACCGTTCATCCGATTGCGATAAAACTTTACCTACTCATTGCTTGCACTTGCGCGAAGAATACTGGTATTGCACCGGGTGTACATTATATCTTTCGTTGAAGATGACGCGTCGCTTGCCTCAGCGTTCGTCCCTCGGTGCCCCGGGAACTGGTCAAGGGCCCCGGCGGACCGGACGATGTACCAGTTAACAAATTTCCTGGCGAAAATATTCCGGATCGGTCGACAATTTTGAAGATTGACAAGAAACTTCGCACTCATGAAATCCGAACTGATAAATAAAGCTTGTCGAAAACGTCATGCCCTAACAGAAGGGAAGGTCAACGACATTTCTGACAGATTACAACAATCTCCAAGAAAATCTTTGAGGCATTGCACGACAAGAGAAGAGAAAACAGCAGCAATTCCTCGAGACGTACTTCAAAGGGAAAATCAGAATATGCTCCGGAGCCAAGAATGCCTTCGAGCTGAAGGACACCTCTTTCAGCATCTTCTGAAGGTAAAGTGCAACGAAAACTCCCGTATGTCAGGACGGGTATTGAGCACAGTATATAGTGTACGTATTTATACAGTAGCTCACCTCAGCCTGTTTTGGGCTAGTAAGGGATGCAGTTAGCGATCCTGGCGGAGCTCATCTAAAACTACGCATAGATGCTACTGAAGAATAGGGATTTTTTGTGAAATAGCGTTTATTAAGAGCTGGTTAACAACGTAAAAGAAAATTCGTATTACAAGCATTACTAGACCTCGTGGAGTTATTCCTGGGATTCCATTGGCAACTTATTAAATAACACGTAAAATTATATTGTACCAACATTTTAACCTTACAATTGACATGTATCAGAACATATTTAATACCTACCAACTGATTTTTTATACTTTTCCAATAAAACATTAATAACAATAGGTGTGTTGAAAGGAGCGCACTGTTCGGCAATTAAATATAGCAATAACAAAGAAAAGAACTCTAAGTTGTATTGTTTATTACTTGTCTAATAGACCTACAGAGGAAATGTCATTACTTCCTAGCTACCCTTATTTACTATTTAGATTACTTACATTTCTACATATTTTCATGAACAGTATGGAAATACTTATTCTTCCTCATGATTTCACTATTAATTTCAAAGGACAACATTCATTAGATTTAAATCGTCTCGATTAGGTTTTTGTCCAGTTTCTCTGATACATTGAGCAAATGCTGAGATGGTCCCTTGTTTTGCTTCTGAACGTAAATGTAGCTTCACTATGCGCACGTTTTGTTGAACTCTCCTTTTGCTTGTAGTGGTAGAAGTAGAGGTTACAAATTTGTTAGTAATGCAGAAAATAAAATCTGCAATTCGTTAACCGTTGAAAACACGTTTTCTATAACTTGGGGGAAAAAATGTCTAGTTTTTCAAATGTCGTGCATTTTTCAAAATTATTATTATTATTTTAAAATTTTGTTTTTAACTTTTATTCATTTTTTAACTATTTCTAGTTAAAATGATGAGAAGGGACTCTGGAACTCAAGAAAACGTTCGCAGATTATCTTCTCCCCCATACGTCACATACCGTGTTTTACTGTTTTTTGACTAAATAAATCTAAATCATTTCTTTCCTTCAAAATGATTCAAAACTTCTACTTCACATATTGTGTTAGTAATATGCATAAGGAAATGAAAATATTATATAAAACCATTTACTTTTTGGTTAAATTTCCGCAGAACGATGCTGTATTACGAACTGTAAGGCGACGAAGTATTCCTTGCTCGCCGTGCGGATCGCTACAGTCGCTGACCAACACGTCGTCAGGGTATTTAACACGGAGCTGGGCTACTGTACAAATACGTCTGTTGTGTGTAATCAGCGCTTCGATGGGCTACCGAGCCCTGAACTTCGCGGGTGACGCCAACATTTTAGCGTTATTGAATTTACTATTGGATGTAATAAAGCTAATAAATGATCGTTGGTATTGTATGTTGGTATGCAAGATTTTTTCATCAGAAGTAAACATGTTTGTAAAAATGTGTACTTTTTTGCGGAAATCACACATTAAAGTTGGTACGGCATAATTCTGAGTGTGTTTTTTTTCACTTATGCATGAGCTCATGCTCAAATTTCTGGTCGGAATATTTACAAATAATACACAGGCGCAACCCCTATTATTCTCGACGCGCTTCAGGTAGAAGATACAGGTAGTGCCCAGCCAAATTGTTTTCTTATAGAGAATTTGTCATTTTTGCTGAATATAAAATGAACTTTTATTGGACTTATAGTTAATATTTTCAACGTACCAATTGATATACTGAATGACTGTTATTAGTAAGGAATTTTAGTAAACGATACATTTTTAATGCGTATCATTGGCTTTTATTGAAGGGGGATGAGTGTTGATGGCCCCTTGATCCTTGGGATAATATATAACTAGGGGGCGGATTTTAATGAAATTTATTTAATTTTTTTCCTTTTCACAATGCCGGTTAGTATAGAAATTCATTTTGTGTTATGACGAAACAATAACCCATTTTTATGTAATTTTTTGCATTTTTCGTCAATTTTGTCTAATAAGTCCTTTTTTACCCTTTTACTCCCTTTTTACTACATTCTTCGCTGATTTCATCGATTTTAATATCATTTTACTTGGTTCAAACAATATTTACGAAGAGCAACAAATGTTCACCACAGAATTCCTGAGTAGCCTATTCTATTTCTTCGCTCATGTATTGTAATGCCAACCTTTGTTAGTATTATATAATGCATAGATTTTCTTATTAAGAACCGTCAGAACCAAAAGTTTGCAAGATGAATTCACGTGAAAAAAAAAGAAGACTCGATTACATTTGTAATATATCAAACAGCTTGAGCTGTTCATCTGAAGTGGTTTTCATAAATTTTTAAACGTCATTTTTCTTTGTTGTAGGGCATTTTTAAAGCATTTTAAGACCATTTTATTGATCATTTTTGGCAATAGTTTAGGTAATCAAACTCCGCCCCCTATATATAACATTCTAAAAAACATTATTAAATTAAAAGAAAAATTCAACCAAGTGGATAGGATAGACTACAGACATTATTTGTACTTAATGTTGGCTTACCTTCACATTTTGTTCACGGTTCAGGTCCAGTGGACAAAGAACAGTGAAGGCAGACTTAGCCACCATGTTGGCGTGCATATCCTGAATCAGAGTAGCTAGCAACGTATATCGTATGTAACCTAATTTTCCTTCGAATGATGATGGAAGTACTGATGGAAGTTGCATGTTGAAGTTGTATATGTGTTCTCCTGGCTGCAGCAGAATATCTGAGGCTATTCAAAACATTTAGAGAATTAAACATAATTCACAGGAGTAACAAGTTTTAGTCATTTCGAGCATTCTCATGGAAAGAATCTAGAAGTGCCTGAACGGAACGCAGTTTCTCACCTCGGTAACGTTTAAATAATATAATTCAGCAATTTCTATCCATATTAACACATTTCAGTCATCACTAGTAAAATTCATTACAAAAGATGGAATAGATGCGAAAACTAATTCCTTAAAAGATAATAGCAAGCACCCAAATTCGACTATGTTTCTTACAGCCAAAAACATCTTCCATTGAGAGCAATAACAACATTAAGAAGGATTTCTCCGAATTTCACTTCAATTATTGTAATCAAATCTAATACCTTGTGAAAGACAAGTAAATAACGTGCTAATAAATTGAATTTCCAAGTGTCCACGATTTACAAAACTTACGTTAATCTACTCATATTTTAAAAAATGCAAGGATTTTTTTAAAGAACTTATTTTTAGAACAGATTTCATTTAACACAAAAATCATCAATATTGTACATTTGCAATGTTGTTTTTTTCTGCAATTTTCGAAAATAAAAAAAATTCGCCAAAAATGGGAACCGCACATCTTTCCCTTCTTTGCTACACACCAGAAAAAAAATATAAAAAATTGGAGCCGTGAATGAAAAAAATGTTTAAAAATAGCCTGTATCACGCCAAATCCACTCATATTTTCGATAAATTGATTCTGACCATTTTTGAAAATCTATTTCTGATGAACAGATTTCATAAAAGAAAAACAATTCTATCTTCATTATTGTAGTTGTAGAAAGGCGCCGAAAAACGTTGAACTTTTGAAAATTTCCGAAAATTCTGGGTGTTCAACTAAAATGCGACTTACGCCGTTTCTTCGGGTGTTTTTGCTATTACACGAAAAAATGTGTTGTCAATTACAAGAAAAATTTTAATAAATTGAAAAAATCAAAATAATCGCTTCAAACTCGGAGGGCCTCGAGTTCCTTTTTAAATCGAACGAGAAATTTCATTATGGAGAAAATCGGTAGAGCGGTTAAGGTGCTAGCGTTGACAACTCACAAGTGGACGAACACGTCAGGCGTTACGCCGTCAATAATTTTTCGCTATCAAGGACCCTCAAAATATGGATTCTCACTACTCAACGAGTTGGGGATTAGTAATTTACTGTGTTTAGGAACACGATTTATCAACTTTTTCCACCAGGGCCCAGCAAGAAGAGTATTTTTCTATCGAAAATTCGCTGTTTTTGGCGCATGATTACAATACTTTCTCGGCATGTAGTAATGTCGAGAAAGTATAATTTCGAACAATGATTGAGAAAATTGTGAAAATATTGAGGTTCAATGTAAAGTACCCCGGAAAAACATTACTAACTCGCGGGGCATCGAGCTTGTTCAGATCGATTAGGTAATGCCAGTTTTGAAGAAAATCGTCTGAACGGATTAGGGGCTAGGGTTGACCACAAAAACATTTTGGCGTCAGTCGATTATTAGGTGTCATGGGCTCTTCACACGTGGATTCGGACTTCAGAACGTCTTATAAGTAATTTACTACATAAAGGAACAAGACTTGGCCACTTTTTCGTAACGAGAGCCCGGTTAAAAGAACGTTCTGTCGAAAAATTATTTTTAACGCAGCATTTTCTATATTGCATAATCAGTAGGCGAGAAAGTTAAATCCGATATTTCAGGATGGACAAAAACTAATTAAAAATTGTACCAACAAGAAGTGAAAACAGAGAATGCATACTAAAACGTTAGGTAATATGACAGTTAAACTATAGAAAGCACATTTGATCAGCCCCTTTAAGAATTATAAGGTGTCTATAAATATTTGGAGATGGTTAATTTGACTGCATGTTGAAGATAAAGTGTAGTTTGATAGTATGGCGAAAATAGATACATTTATCTTCACAGAAATCACTATATCAAATTCAATTAAAGAATATTAAAGACATATTAATGAAGGTGCCTATATTTTAAAAAAATTAAGGATTATTTTAACAGGTCAAATTAAAAAAAATCTAAAAGGAACAATTACACTAGTGTACAATTTTTTTCTGACACAAGTATTACATTGCGAGATCTTTGAAAATTGTGCACTCAATTTACAAATGAGAGTCATTTTCCCTTATCAAGTTAGTTTTTTCTGTTACTTTGAGGTCAACACACGAGGTAAATTCACGAGAGGTTAGAACAACACTGTACCCTACAGTTCTAAAATAGACAATATACTAATTTCTCGTGCTTCGTCGAGTTTTTCAAATGATTACTAAATCCTAATATGACAAGCTCTAATGTAACCCATAACAATAATGTGAGAAAGAATTTTTTGCAACACCACTAAATAAATACAAAATAAATTCTGCAATTTTCCAAATTGTTACAAAAGTTTTAATGAAAACGTGGTTAAAAATTCAGTTTCGAATGAATATTAGGTTTCAATTATTTTAAAAATTGCAAGTGAATGTCAAGTTTTGTTTCCCATCATATTCCTTGTACATCAGCAATATTACGATTTGGAACTTCCTTTCGCTACACAGCATGAGCATGTTCCTTTCATAAGACAAGCCCAAGAGTCCATTACGCCTTCTCGACAAATCAAAATAGAGACAAGTTGCGACAGTTGTATCAACAGTCTGACAGTGTTCAGCTTATGCTCCAGTTTGAAGCCCAGGATGTTTGCCCGCATGGGTGCAGGGCTGAATGGGTTCCAATGGCGGCTGGTGCTGAAAACCGGCTGTGAACTGTTGACAATGGCAAAGGTAGCTCTCCCATTGCCCGAGGCAAAATATTTATACCTCTTAACAAGCATGTAGTAAAGTTATTATTTTTTTAATGTGTTTAAAATGACGCACGGTTTATCATTGTGTTAGCTTTACCAGTGTGGGTCAGGGGTAAGCTCGGAGTAAACCATGCCCTTCATTACACGCGCGAATCATTCTCACGTATCGGATTTGCAGTTAATATATTCAACATACATAATAGATCAACCAGAACAAAAAATGCAATACTCACACGGCCCGCCCAAAACATAAAATGGAGTATCAAAATATAACTCATGGGATGTGTGTTCTTCAATACTCATCAAAGAATTTCCTTCTTCATCTTTTTCCTTGATCTTTTTCTCCCAGTAAACTCGAGCTTCACCTCGGAATTTAAGTTCTATACCTGAAAAATGAAAGTAAATTGTAACGAAACTCCGCAAGTTATCATTTATATATCTATTCGAGAGCACAAGCCAATACATATATAAGTAATGCAAAAATATTCCACGAACTTCCCACGAAAATACACTAATTAAAACAGGATTTTAAACAATTTAATGAAATAAAACGCAGTAGTGCAATTTACATCCATATTGATATTAATTTTAAAACAGGAAATTGGCAAAATTAAAGCAGATTATTTAAACCACATAGTGATATAACGAAAACGTTCAAGCAATAAATTTCTGACAAAACCCCTTTTCTTAAAATACATAAGTTCTAAAATTAATGAATAGTCAGCTTTGGCATAAAACTTTGAACAATGGACAGGAGGGTGGGAATGTTGGAACAGGAGGAAATAAGTGGGGAAATGAAAAGGGTCATTTGGAGGACAGCACATGTGACACAAGTGGAGCCTTAATTATTTGACATAAGCATTACTATCTTTGAGATCTTTATGAACTTCTTACATTTTTGAAGTGTTAGTTATTTTAAGTATCTCCACTCCCTAGTCTATGTAGTCACAAAAGAGTGGAAATTTGAAACCCATATACAATTAAATTGAAAGTCGAAAAGAGAGAAATATTTTGTACAATCAAAGTGACTGTTTCATTTTCTGAGCAATTTAATCTCCACGCTAGACATTGGTTGGGCCAGTAGTGATAAGTGTGTGTGTGTGTGTGCGGGGGGGGAACGGGTAAGGCACTAGTTACTATCCCATTATATTATCACTAGAGCCAGGAAGATCAGGTTAGTTTTACCTAAAAAGGCAGGCAAGAAGGCATTAATTTCTACTAAAATAGGCATGCATTTAGTCTAGCTTACTTAGGGGTGCAAAACAGGCACAGAAACAATAAAAAATCACATTTAAAAGAAATTGGTGTAAAAAATTAATAATTAAAATGATTCACATTTTATACTTAACATATATTAAAATCAAATCTATCACACTTAAAAAAATAGACATTATCAAACTACTTGACGTATGTATAACACGTAATGTTTTCACTTTCAACAACAAGTTTTATTCTCAAACTCAAGGATTAGCTATGGGCTCCAACGTTTCCCCTCTTTTCGCTGAAATGTTTATGGATAATTTTGAGAAAACCATATTTAGTAGCTTGAATCCTTTCCTCAAAAACATTATTTATTTTTACAGGTATGTCGATGACATTATACTTTCGGTCAGAAACTTCTAGGCAATTGAACCAGTTCTTTGATTTTCTCAATTCTTTTCACTCCAAATTTAAATTCTTGATGGAAATTGAACAGAACCATTCCCTGAATTTCCTTGATTTAACCATCACTATAATAAACTCAAAATACAATTTTAAAATATTCAGGAAACCTACTCATACTGATACAATCATACATTCCCCTTCTAATTACATTTACAATCATAAATTTGCTCTTTTTCCACTCCTGGATCAACAGACAATTCCAGGTTCCCATGACTGATATAGATTTTAGTAATGAAGGCGATACCATTCTAACCATTGCATTAAATAATGGTTAATGATTCTCTGAGAGTCAATAAACTTATCCACCAAAAAGGCGTAAAAAATTATTTTAAATAAAGTTATTCATTAACATTGCGCTATAGAACAAAAGAAATTTATTTGCATCACCTACATAGGTCCTGTATCTAAACATATGGGATAATGTTTCACCAAATACAATATCTTAGTAGCCTACAAAACCTTAAACTCCCTCGAATCTTTATTCCTAAGTTTTAAATCACCTATCCCCCCATTGAAAGAAGTGGCATTTATCATCTAACTTGTAATAACTGTAATTCAGCATATGTAGGGCAAAAAGGCAGAAAATTTTCAGTTAGAATTAATGAGCATATTAGATGTTGGAAGCAAAAGTTTGACACTTCCACTTTTGCCAATCATTTGATTCAATTCAACCATTCCTTTGACCCTAATTATAATTTTGAAATCTTGCACCTAGTCAACAAAGGCACAAAAATGAACGTTTTGGAAAACTTGGAAATTCTAAAACTTTTCAAAAATACTAATTTTTCTATCTTGAATGAACATTCCTTGATTAAAAGCAGTCCCATTCTAAATATTCTTTAAGCTCCTAATTATTCTTTTGACCTATTTTTCCTCCTTTTTTGCAATCTCTTTATCCAGTCAACTTGTTAAAAATTTGTTCTTTATATAATTAAAATTCTAGAATCTTGCACATTCCTAATTTT
>BOPP01000071.1:3509957-3561470 GCA_017312745.1 Gryllus bimaculatus | reverse complement strand
GTCGAGGGCGTGGTGGCGGCCGTTATCTGCCCGTTCACGCCCGCCCGTCTGCGTTCGTACGTACAGGTCCACGCGGTGCAGTTGTCCGCCGACGCCGGCACGACACGGAGCCTGGGATCATGGGCTGCCACCGAAGTGAGCTGTTCCGTGCCCCGACTCTGCCCCGCCCGGTGCGACGGAAGGGCGAGGCGACTGCGTTCCGCCGTGGCTGCTCCCCTCGCTGCTTAGTTCTGCTCCCGGCGACAGCGCCCGCCCGCGCGTCCGCCGCCTGCAATCGGCCCGCCCCCGTCCGCGAGCGGGCAGATTCCCTCGCGCCCGATCGCCATGCCCGTCTCTGTGGGGCCCTTCACCAGCTGCTGCACCTCGATAGACCGCCGTGCGCCCGCCCCTCCTCCTCCTCCTCGACTTTACGTCTCCTCCGCCTCTTTACGACCCCTTGTCTCGCGGACGACTGCGTCTGTGACACCCAATCGCCTTCGAATCGTTTAGCTCATCTTCCTAGCTTCTGAAACCCGTACACAATGTCCCGCTGTTCTCTCTGAGGTACCAGCACGACACCGGCCCGCTGACCAATTTTTATTCCGCTAACGCGTACTCGTCAAATTCTCTTTCCGACTCTCTCCGCTGATCGCTCCTTGTGCCACACGACGCAGTCAATTCGGTCACGCCGTGCGATCACAGTTCGGGCGAACCACACCCCTTACTTATTCGGGTGCCCTCTAACGATCAAAATACCACTGCTCACGTGTGGCCTTATTGCACGTAACAATCAGGTCATCTGCTCCTCGCCCGGCCACTTTCACTAGGAGGAAATCTACGCTAAGTAAGCTTGTATTCTACTTGTTCTATAATTGTGTTCAGGCCAGCCGCGCCCAACATCCGCTTTCCAACCCAATTCAGGTTTCTAGGACTTCTTTCCATTCCCCATCCTTATGTCTCCGTGCTTTCGTCCTGCCGAGTTTAAAAACCTCTGCGCTTTTTCGAAGCCAGAACTACTTTATGCAGGTAAAGGACGACTGCATATCTATCTTAAAGAAACCGGCGCCTGAACTACATCAGCGTGAACCACGTGCATTGGCCAATAATAGACTGCGGGGGAGCGCCGGCCCTGCTCGCGACTGTATCGAGTCAACCTCTTCCCTCAGGCCATCCAGAGCAGAGGGGGCCGCTTCCTGTGGGCCGTCGCGCGCGGTACACTGAGGTCCCTAATCATTTCCTATCACCACCCCCGTTCAGCGTGGCAACTGGTTCATCAAGCTTATCCAATCACATCATACAGCGTCAATGCGCCCCTACTACACGTTCTCTCGTTGTCCACCCATGTACTTTCCAATTTAAGTCATTTTTTGAAACCTTTTCCGCTTACGGTACTTTTATTCTGCCCGTCGTCAGTGACCGGTTTCCCTCGAACTTCGGCGACACCTGCTCCTTCCACAGACGTCATCTGTTTCCGCCTTTCTGCCGCCAGTTCTCTGCACATCACTCACCCGTACCGCTTATTCTTCTCTCGGCCTCAACACTGCCCACACCTCCTTGTACCTTCTTGCACGGCTTTTACTCGCTCATTCATGCGAACCAACGGCGCCATGAATGGAGCAAAGCGCCACGTGGTACTCAAAAACACATTCGGGAATACGTTCTACAAACTAGATACATTTCTCCACTTTCGCACTATTATTAAAAGTCGTATTCTTTCTGTTCTTTGCTGTATCCGGGCGGATGGTTTGTGATTTCTGGCCTGGATCTGATCGACCCGAGCCCCAAATGGCATGTTTCGTCGACGGTTTTCTGAGACAAACCTCAGGAGATCCGAAAGCCGCGACCGTGGAGGTAGCCACGCTTCCAGTACTGTGGACTGTGTGTGGCGCCGAGTCGCGAAATGTACGACAGATGCTCTTTCGAACATGCGGCATCTTTGCCACGTACGTCTGCATAACTTGAGTTTCGGGATGTTTACCATGTTATTTTGAATAACAAAGCATGAATGATCCTGGGTCGTAAAACTTCAAAGATACTTGGATCTCGCGCCTACAGAATTTAGGATTTAGGCGTACAACGAGACTTCAAAACCTCATTCCTCATGCCCACACCTTCATGGGATGCTGCCTAGATCTGCAATACAAATTAAATTAAACAAATGTCAGTTTTGTTTGAGTCAACTTTTTCAAATCTTTAGCTCTTATGCTAAAATCAATTCAGCAATAATGTGTGAAAGCCAGTCTATTTAACTCGTGGTGCTCCACATACCCCACGCTATTTTCGCCGTATTAGACTGTACGCATAATATAGTATATATAATATTACAACTTGTATCATACTCTTCTTTCAACCTCTGAATAAAGCAAAAAAAAAACACAAAAATTTGTTGGGCGATATTCACATTTTCCGAATATAATTTCTGACATTCAGAGATTTTCATGGATAAAACTGCCGTCAACGCGGCATCGGGTTATTTTCAAGTACAATTTCTATTCTATTTATTCTTTTTTAATTTTCCCGTCTCCGCGTAAACGGAGAATAACTCATATCATTTCACTTTTTGTCTTCCAAGGAAATTAGAATATTACTCCTGCGCAATACGGAATAATTAGTATCAGCCCCGGCTGCGTATTAAATTTGATTCTGCGCACTTGGCAAACTGCGGAATTTGCTGCTGCTTCCTGTGTTTCCGGTAATGTTAGGCCGCCAGCGAAGGTGGAAAACATAAGGGAATCCTGAAATCAGCGTTGAGTCGCTAAAAATACGGAAGTCAAGTCAACAGGGTCGTCATAAATTTCCATTTAAGAGAGGCACTACGGTGCTCTGAATCATCGTTTCTTCTCTGCCGATGAGAGACCGGCAACATGTACTTACATTTATTTCCGTGCGCGCTCTCTATCTTACTTCTATTCGCGGAATTACCATTAATCCGAGAAACATGCCACCGAATTTCAATACAGAAAGAAGTCTAGGATTGCCTTTTATCCGATAAAGGAAGTATTCGCCAGTTAGTAAAGAAACCAAAACAGTTTTCGATCAGCGATGATCATTGTTAATAGCAGAATCTTTGCGCTGACCTGCCATCCCTGCCCAGGTTGCGCAAACAGCCTTCCTCTACTGCGGCGCCGTTTATCGCGGAGGGTTTATCCTGCGCGTGCTTTAAATGCTCGTCCGGCGGACCGTGCGTAGGTGAAATTCTCGAAAATTCTTCCGTTCCATGGCAGAAGAACCGTAAAATGCGTTAAAAATCAATCTCGGTTATGAAGTGGAATTAGGTAGCACAAATTTCGATCAAACACATGTTTCTTTCCCCTTTGCCATTTCGATGTGACTCACGCGGAGCGATATCAGTTCCTGTCTCTTTTATTACACGGTCACTAGCGTTCATTTATCCTACCTTCGCTCCGGCGTGCCTCACGACATTACAATGGCTGCGAACCCAACGTAATAACTACGTGAAATAAAATGCTAAGACCAGCACGAGAAGATTCCCTTATATTCTACCGACCGAGCGCGCGAATCAAAATTTTAACGCGCTAACTCAACATTATATATAACCATCCCGATTCGCTATATGATTCTACTTACATTTCTTAAGAAATTTCTGTCATTAATTGTGGCCAGTGTCGCACGAACAAGTTTCTCTTGCTAAAATTATCCTAGTAAGTACATGATGGCCATGGTAACAATCAAACAATACCGAATCCTTATTATTGCGCACCACCATATATCGTTATATAAGATGTAAAAAAACTAATACCTGTGTCTAAGCGACGCGCACACGCTTAGGCGGGGCCTGATGTGTTCGTCCTCCGCGATAGTTAGACTGTGATAAAATTTTTAAAAAATATATATTAAATTAGATAAAATTTTACTTGCAATAATACCGCGTCGCTCGGCTTCAATGACCACGGTACTCATGATAAGAATGCTCTGAAATTAAATGTCCAGAATTATCCTATCCGAAAATTGTAATATTCCCTCCACCCAATTTTTGCCTTTTATTTCAAAACCGGTTTAACCAACTGTACTGCAGAGAAATATGGAGTAGTCTAAATTAGCATTAGTTTGCATAAGCAGCTTACTAGAGTTGTATTCTAGCTCTGACCGAAATTTGATTCTTTGCTAAAGAAGTATATGAGTACAAGTTCTAATACTACCTCATAATACTTATATATATCCTGGTTACACATCCACATACCGCGAAAAACGTGCGTTCATAAGTGGAGCACCACGATGTTAAATACGACATGTCTTATCAAACAATTCTTCTGCACATCATTGAGAAGCTCCAAAAATTTGAAAAAAAGTTGCACTCAACAAACTGACATTGTTTAATTAATTTGATCATGCAATCTAGCAGCAACCCATGAATGTGCAGGATAGGTTTGAATCATCGTGTACGCCTAAATTAACCTAAATTCTTGGCGAATCCTAAGTATCTTTGAATTTAAACCCCAACTGATTCACTTTTCCAAAAATAACCATCGAAAATCCCGAAAACAAATCATCAATACGTGGCAGAGCCAATGCTAGAAACAATTTCGTATCATTTCGCAATCCGCGCCACACAGTCACCAGTCTGGAAGCTCTCCCTCCACGTCGCGGCTTTTCGACTCCTGAGTTCTCACCTCACCACATCATTGCGGCTCAGCCCTCGATCAATCCAGAATCACAACCCACCGCCCGGGATCAGAAAGAAGAAAGACCCACTTTAATAATATGGAAATCGAGAAATTATTAAGTTGCTAGGAACTATTCCCAATGGTTTTTTATCCACTGCTTTCCCCATTCACTGCCGTGTTCCGCTAATAGCGCATAAACCTGCAAAGTAACCAAGAGGCATTCAAGAAAATAAAGTAGTTCAAGATCCAAACAGGAGCACATCCCATTGAAAGAGGCCGCAAGTTCGGAAGCGTCACAGCAATAA
Source organism: Gryllus bimaculatus (assembly GCA_017312745.1). Taxonomy (NCBI): domain Eukaryota; kingdom Metazoa; phylum Arthropoda; class Insecta; order Orthoptera; family Gryllidae; genus Gryllus; species Gryllus bimaculatus. The sequence continues at coordinate 3,556,561 of BOPP01000071.1, read as the reverse complement.
AGACGCGAAAAGTTTCAAATATTAAATACATGGTGCAAGAAAGGTATCGCTAACGCTTTAATATTGAAAGCTTATTAACCATGACTTCGCGTGTAAAATATTACTTAGCTCATTACGCCACCTCGGATGGCTAGCACTCACATGCGAAGCGCCGTCTTCCTCACTATCTATTGCATCCTGTTCACGCTGACCACGTTTTAAATAAGATATCATCCTTAACTGCAAATAGTTCTCCCCGAAAAGCCATTTTTACAACGAAGCACAAAGGAAGAAAAGTCTAAAACCTGAAATTTTGAAAGGATGTTGCTAAACCACAATTCATGAACAATAGAAAACAATCTCTACTTAGCTAGATTTATCTAGGAAAATGCCCGAATAAAATATGAATTATCGTAATAAGCATAATGTATTTTTCGGATGATCATAACACCAAGAGACGCAAGAGAATTTGAAGACCGGTTAGAATAAAAGGAACGCAGTGGTCCAGAGAGACACGGAAATGTGTACGGGTTCAGAAGCTAGGAAGAGAGCCTAAACGATTCGAACGACTCGTCACATCGGTCGCGAAGACAAGTCCGTAAAGAGTCGATGGAGACGTAAGTCGAGGAGGAGGAGGAGGCGCGGCGCACCGCGTTCATTCGAGGTCAGCAGCTTCGGAGGCCCCCACACCGAGACCTCTCGGGCGAATCTGCACCGCTCAACGGGGCGCGATTGCAGCCGCGGGAGCGGGGTCGGCGCCTTCGCCGGAGCAAACAGCAGCGAACAAGCCACGCACGCATTCGCTCCCCTCCGTCGCACCGGCCACGCGCCATCGGTTGACACAGCTCCTTACGGCGGACAACGGGGCCTTGACGCAGATAACCCCCCGACCTCGACACTGCCGTCCGACCCGCCCCCCCCACACACCACCACATCGCAACACAGGGTCGCGGACATTTTGCAACGATATCGGCGCACATGAGAGGCATATTAACTGGATTACGTTCAAATCAATCAAACTGACGTAGGTTTTCGTTCCCCTCATACCCCCAATTGATTTCACATAGAGAATCTTCCGAATTCGCAAACTGTTACACGGCTTCATGCTAAATATTTTATAAAGATTTTTCTTATTTTATTACACCACCCTTATTCTCTTATACAATGCCTTTTGTGTCAAGCTTCTTCGACAGAGCAAAAATAACTTACATTCTACTAGCGTCAAACTTCACCCCATTGTTCGGACTGCTCGGGGATTACGGGGGTTCCACAAGTGTTTTCTCATACTAACACATTTTTTTTCCATTTCAAATTATTTTCCCAATAACAATACGAAATGTAAATAGTAAAACTCACAACTAGCCTTGATATATATTTTTATAATCACACCGCCCGGAGCAAAAACCCATTAATCAAGTGAACATTATTACATTATGACATATTTATATTTTCGCTTTAATGTAAATTCAATTCATTCTCAAGTTTCGTCTTTGCGTCCCTGTCACGATGAATACACCGGTATTATTGACATAAACTTGTATTTGGAGGAAACTAGATATTCAATTTATTTTCTTCATAATAAGAATTTACACTAATTCTTGCAGACTATGTCTACTCTTTGCCAAGAGCAACATCATCTTAATCAAGAGAAACCAAGACTGGCCGCCTGCATAGGACATATATAGCGAAATAAGAGCGGTCTAGATACATGGTTCCATAGATTAAGGCAACATTTTAGCCGCATACGCATATGAACAAGGATTAATCCTTACACCACTTCACATTAATGAAGAATAGATCGACAATACAGCCCAATGCAACTTCAAATCCCAAGATCGCGCCCCCCCTTCTTTGTTTTGTTTTTACCGCAACGCCCCCTCACTCCGCGCGCGCGCGCGATTCTGAGGCCCTCCTTTGTATTCGCTGCCCCTGGAGGCTTAATCCTGCGCGCGCATCCGCCCCTCGGCAGCCCCGCACAGCCGCGCCTGCCCCCGCGGAAGCGAACAGACCTGACCCCGCTAAGTCGAACTGTCCCGTTCCTCCGAAGATAACCCGGCCCATCGGAAAAACCTTTATCTCTGCGTTGTTCCGAGAGAAACGCGGATATTTGTGATTTTCTGCAAGGTGCACACCAGATTATGCTCCGAGCATAAGAAATAGGAAATCTACAATGCCTTATAAAATGACCTGACCTCAATGTTAACAGCTTTTGGAGATTTCTTTAGAGGAAATTCAGCTACAGAATAGCAATAGTCATCTAAAACCCATTCGACAGTAACAAATGAGACTTCACAGCTTGTTTTTCTCTTCCGGGATAGAATTTGCAGCATATAAGTTGTTTCTTGATTTTCAACCCGACATAACGAATGCCGCAAAACGGAACTTACAATTGTATTTCTAAAACTTATTCATTAAACTAAAATATAACAATGCTCATCACGCGTAACTTCTACCAAGAAATTGATAACTAGTTCTTTTATTTTACACTCAATTTTGAAGAAGTCCGATCACTGCGATTGAAGGAAGTACAAACGGTTTAACGAATATACGCAAGTGAGGTTTCTAATATACGTCACGATCTAAAATTCAAAACTGGTCAATTTTTAAACTACGATCACTGCCATCATTTCAATTTGCGCTAATACACAGCCTCTATTTCATAAACGCTTTGTACGACAGGATACTCATTAATCTTGGTTTGTTGTAACATAATCATCATCTTAAAAGTCTTCTTTACTATGAATCTGCCAATTCATTTAAACATTCTCCTGCAGGACTTTCTTTCTCGACCGGCATTAAAACACTTCAATTCCCCATCACTAACTATAAATTATATCTTCACCATTCAATACTATGAATATACAATGGAATTCACAATGACTGTCGCCCGCAATGTGAATTTCGTCATCCATAATAGGAGATTTTTAAAGAATGCTATGAATTTGCTAAGAAAAAATTGAAAAGCGCGTGCTTATTCGAAATTATATCACAGAAATAATATATTCTCAATACGACGATTCAGTTTCAGCTTGCTGAACACGCCTTATCCTGCAGAAACCAAATTTTAACATTTAATGCCCAAGCGTGACGTACAAACGATCATGACAGCTCAATAATTTCAAGTGCTCGTTTAATTGGATATCAATAGAAACTTCTCGAGTTCAGCAGAAGAAGCAGCAGCATATTAAATCTCGACTAATAAATTAAGATAGAGCTACACATTCTCAATCTTTTACATTCAATCTCCATTTTAGAAAGAGACACAGCCTTTACTCGGGTATTATTACGATAATGTATATATTTTACCATAATGTTTACTCCAATTTGCAATGAAACATGCGAGTAATAGACAACTTTAAGATAATGATTTAGATACCAAAATTCCATGCAGGTGATAAAAAATTTTGCCTAACAATACCTTTTATGCGAGAATCAGGAAACTATAACTCTAGATTTCCGTTTGTACTAAAAAACCCCTCAATTATCCATGAATTTTTTTCACCATCAAGAGTTACTTTTATATGACGATGCCATCTAAGTACAAGACCGAATAACAACGGGCTCGAAGTGAAGTTCAAATCATAACTTCCACAATTTTTTTCTAATGACAGCACGCGACTTAACTAATACTAGTTTATTTGAGTAAAACACTCTCTAATGAAGTTTATTACGTTTACTAAATGCGTCTTCAGGCAATTGTCTATTTCTTCATCATCATTTTATTAAAAAACCGAGCAAATATCTACTTGAGAGTGACGCTCTTGCGACATATACTGACGCTAGCACAAAACGTCTAGTGGAATTGTGCGGTTGAGAGCAAAATTGAAACCTTTCACGCCCTTTCCATTATTGAGGTTATGTGAACCTGATCTCAATGGCCAAAACACTGATCAGGAATGCGGCAGTGTTCGAACTGCAACAGCATATACACGTTTATTTTACGTCCTCTACCCAGCCGCAATATTCTCCCGAGGAACGTTTACAGGAGCGCGAAGGAGCGATATTGGGAACGCACAAGCCAGTAGAAACACTACAGATTCAGTTGAGAAGAAATGAAATGAGAACTTAAAGAGGCGGAAAAAACAACTTTCTTCTCAACAGCTACACAACAAATGGGCAATATTTTCGATTTCTGTAATTGAAAATTCGAGTTTCGCAAAATCGTTTCTCTTCAGCCCCCACATGAAACTCCAATGATTTTAGGACTATTCTCCCGAAAGTGGCCATCCGCCCCGCCACTTCGCAGGATGAGCATTTCACTAAGAAGTAAAAATGCCTGCATTTCTAAATCCTGCAGCATACTGCTCTTTCAACATTATTCATTTTAAGGAAAATAAAGACACAGGTACTACCCAGTATTTTTGACCACGATTTTTAGAAATATCGCGTTATAATAATTCGTGATTAATTCCTAAAACATGACCGTTGTAATTTCGGCGTATAAGTTTTTGTTGTTTGCTCTTTGTCTTAAAATCATTAAGAGTGTTATATCATTAACCCAGATATAACATTTAAATGGAAGTCTACAGTTAAAAGTTTTAATTCATTTTTCAAATGGCCCCAAAAAATGGCGAATTCTGACGGGGCACTGAAGAACCCTAGCCATTGCCAGACAACAGTGCAGTTTGTGCTTCCGCTGGGCTCTGCGGGGCATGAACAGATGACGCACAGCGCTGCACGTCGAGAGACGAGATGGCCCGTAACTTCCGATTCCATTAACCAGGACTTTTTTCGGAGATCTATGACACTGATGAGACACTGTAAAACAGCATGTATCAGCTGTGCGCGAGATCATTCAGGCATTCATGAAAGAGCGGAAAAGGAAATTATTCCCATTGAAATTTGACGATATCTTGTCGATTTACGTCATTAACTTCTATTCGGTTCTACTGCATCGCGGTTCTGTAAAAAGAGCTTCGAACTTCTATTTCTAAAAGTAACAATGTACTAATTTTTGACATTTTACAAAAGGCTTGACAAAACATTAAAGTCGATTGAATCACTTCACCACTCCATGGAAATAAAGGCACGTTTATTACCCTCGAAAATATTAGCAACAAACAATTAGATGGAAAACAGCGTTCTACTCTGGCATTAATTTTATTCAAGTCCGAAAGTACTCTCCACCAATGACCTTCGAAATTCAATCTAGCTTTTTTAGCTACAAATGTGGAAAAGTGTATCCCTTTATGTTTGCAGATTTTAAGATATCACGACGAGCATTGGTGAGTAATTTTTAGCTGACATATTTTCAAACAAAAATAGAATTGCGGAAGATGCAAAGAGCTTAGTTGAGCTTCTACAATCAGTATTCACAGAGCATGTCTTAATGAATGACTGCGAAACCCCATTTTTAAAAAGATCGAATGCAACTGGATTGCGCCATTCTCTAGTCTGATAGGCAACGGTGCACAGACGAAGATGCACCCCTGACGGGTCGTCCCACGACCTGCGACAGCGCGACGCACACACTGGGTGCAAGCGAGCCTCGAGGGCGCAAAGTAGCCATTGACACGTTTCACTTAACGTGTCGATTCATTTATGCAAGCTGTAATTTCTCTATTTTCATCAGTTGAAATTGTCTCTTGAAATAAGCTTTCAAAACTTCGCTGAAGTTTCGGACGTGGTACGAGATCACTCGACTTGGGAAAAACCATCGGCGAACCGACGATAGAAACACTACGAGAAGCTGAGACCCGGTTTTTTTTGATCCTTTCCATGTCGAATTGTTATATAATCTAATGTATTATCGAGTACATTAAAGAGTCCCACGAACAGTGACGAAAGGAGAAACTTTAATATTCTTAAAATTATATGTCCAAATTTTAACCTTACAATGACATTATCAAACATATTAATACCTTACCAACTGAGTTTTTTATACTTTCCAATAAAACATTAAAACAAAGGTGTTCAAAGAGCCAACATGCGTTCGGCAATTAAATTATAGCAATACAAAGAAAAGACAACTCTAAGCTTGTCATGTTATTTACTGTCTAATAGACCCCTACAGAAGGAAATGTCCATTAATCCCTACTACCCTTATTTATAATTAGATTTACTTACATTTCTACACTATTTTCGATTAACGACGCTATGGAATACTTATTCATGTCCTCATGTTTCACTATTAATTCAAAGAAAACATTCATTAATTAATCTCTCGATTAGTTTTTTGCTCCAGTTTCTCTGATAACGATTGATGCAAAATGCTGAGATGGTCCTTGTTTTGCTTCTGGAAGTAAATGTAGCTTCAGCTATGCGCACGTTTTGTTGAATCTCTCCTTTTGTTGTAAGTGGTATACGAAGTAGAGGTTTACAAATTTGGTTAGTAATGCAGAAATAAAATGCTGCAATCTCGTTAACGCGTTGGAAAACACTTTTCTTTATACTTGGGGGAAAAAAATGTCATACTTTTTCCAAATTCGTGTCATTTTCAAAATTATTATATTATTTTAAAATTTTTGTTTTAACTTTAGTTCATTTATTTACATTCTAGTTAAATATTGATAGAGAGTAAGGGACTCTGGAACTCAAGAAAACGTTCGCAGATTATCATCTTCTCCATACGATCAGATAACCGTGTTTACTGTCTTTTGACTAAAATAAATCTAAATCATTTCTTCCTTCAAAATGGAATTTAAACACTTCTACTTCACATATGTGTTAGTAATATGCATAAGAATGAAAATATATATAAAACCATCTACTTTTTGTTAAATTTCCGCCAGAAACGATGCTCTGAATACGAACTGTACAGGCGACGAAGTCATCCTTGCTCGCCTTGCGGATTCGCTACAGTCGCTGACCACACGTCGTCAGGGTTATTTTACACGGAGCTGGGCTACGTAACAAATACGTCTGTTAGATTGGTAATCAGCGCTTCGCATAGGCTACCGACCCTGAACTTCGCGGTTGACGCAACATTTTAGCGTTATATATTTATTATTGGATGTAATAAAGCTAATAAATGATCGTTGGTAAATGTAATGTATTTTATGCAAGATTTTTCATCAGAAGTAAACATGTTTTGTAAAAATGTTACTTTTTGCGGAAATCACACATTAAATTCGGTACGCATATATTCTAGTGTGTTTTTTTTTCAACTTATGCATGAGCTCATCTCAAAATTCTGGTCCTCGGAATATTTTACAAATAATAACACAGGCGCAACCCCCTTTATTATTTCGACGCGCTTCAGTAAAGAAGACTAGCAGGTATTGCCCACCAAAATTGTCTTCTTCTCTAGAATTATTCAATTTGTCGCCGTGATATAAAATGAACTTTTAATTGGCACTTATAGTTAATATTTTAACGTACCAATTGAATACTGAATGACTGTTATAGTAAGGAATTTAGTAACGATACATTTTTAATCGTATTATTGCTTTATTAGGGTATGAGTGTTGATGGCCCTTGATCCTTGGATAATATATTAATAGGGGCGGGATTTTAATGAACTTTATTAATTTTTTCTTTTCACACATGCCGGGTTAGTATAAAATCATCTTGTGTTAAAGACGAAACAATAACCCATTTTTAACTGGTAATTTTTTGCTTTTTTCGTTCAATCTTTGTCTAATAGTCCTTTCTTTAACCCTTATTACCTGCGCTTTTCTACCATACATTCTTCGCTGATCTTCATCCGGATTTTAATCATCATTTACTGTTCAACAATATTTACGAAGAGCATACAATGTTCACACACAGAATTTCCATGAGTACCCTATCTATTCCTATCACGCTCCAGTGTCATATTGTTAATGCCACTTTGTTAGTTGTACATAATGCCACTAATATTTCTCTCTAATTAAGAACCGTATCAGAACAAAAGTTGATCAGATGAATTCAGCGTGAAAAAAAGAAGAGACATCGATACAATTTGATATATTTATCAAGACACTTTGATGCTGTTTTCATCTGAAGTGATTTTCATAATTTGAAAACGTCATTTTTCTTATTGTCGTTGTAGGCATTTTTAAAGGCATTTTAAGCCCCTATTTTGATTGTCACTTTCAGCAATAGCTTTAGGTATATCAAACTCCGCCCGCATATATAACATTCTAAAAAACATTTAAATTAAAGAAAAATTCAACCAAGTGAGATAGGATACGACTACAACATACATGTACTATGGCGCTTACCCTTCACGATTGTTTTGTTCACGCGTCAGCTCCAGCTGCGACAAAGAACAGTGAAGGGACTTAGCCACCATGTGGATGAGCGTGCATATCCTGAATCAGAGATAGCTAGCAAACGTATATCGGGTAATGTAACCTAATTTCCTTCGGGAATGATGATGGAAGTACTGTTCAGCATGAAGTGCCATCGTTGCAAGTTGTATAGCTCGTGTTCTCCTGGCTGCAGCAGAATATCTGAGCTAATTCCAAACATTTAGAGATATAAACACTAATTCACAGGCAAGTAACCAGTTTTTAGTCATTTGAGCATTCCCTGGAGACATAGAAATCTACGGGGGAACGTAGTCCTACTCGGGTAACGGTTACCATAACATATATCGCAATCTATCCATATTACACACATTTCAGTCATCAACTATGCCTAGAAATTTCATTACAAAAGATGGAATAGATGGAAAACGAAAACTATTCCTAAACAAGCCCAAACTCGGACTATGTTTCTTACAGCCAAAAACATCTTCCATTGAGAGCCAAACCATAGAGCATTATCTTCCAAATTCACCTCAATTATTGTAATCAATCTAATACTTGTGAAAGACAAGAAATAGCGTGGCTAAATAATTCAATCCAAGTGTCCACCGATTTTACAAAACTTACGTTAAATCTACTCATTATTTTAAAAATGCAAGTATTTTTAAATGAACCTTATTTTTAGAATACAGGATTTTCATTTAACACAAAACATCATCAATATTTACTTTGCCAATGTTATTTTTTCTGCATTTTCCGAAAGAAAAAAATTCGCCAAAATGAACGCACATCTTTCCCTTCTTGCTACACACCAGAAAAAATATATAAAATTGCGAGGCCGTGAATGAAAAAAATGTTTAAAAAAGCCTGTATCACGCCAAATCCATCATATTTTCGTAAATTGATTTCGACCATTTTTGAAAATCCTATTTCTAATGAACAGATTTCTAAAAAGAAAATACAATTCTATCTTCATTATTGTAGTGTAGAAAAGGCGCGAAAACCTTTGAACTTTGAAAATTTCCGAAAATTCGGGTTTCATACTAAAATGCGACTTACGGCACGTTTCTTCGGTGTTTGGCTATTACACGAAAAAATCTTGTTGTCAATTACAAAAAAAATTTAATAATGTGAAAAATCAAAATAACTGCTTCAAACTCGGACGCGGCTCGAGTTCCTTTTTAAATCGAACGAGCACAATTTCATTATGATACGAAAAATGTAGAGCGGTTAAGTGCTAGCGTGACATCACACAATGTGACGAACAGTCAGGCGTTACGCGTTCTCAATAATTTTTCGCTATCAAGACCTCAAAATAATGGATTCCTCACTACTCAACGAGTTGGGGTATTAGTAATTTTACTGTATTTTAGGAACACGATTTTATCAACTTTTTCCACAGCGGCCAGCAAGAACGATATTTTCTTATCGAAACTTCGCTGTTTTTGCGATGAATTACAATACTTTTCGCATGTAGCTATGTCGAGAACAGTTAATTTCGAACAATTTTGAGAAAATTGTGAAAAATATGAGGTTCAATGGTAAGTAGCCCCGGAAAACACATTAAACTAACTCGCGTGCCATGCGAGCTTGTTCAATCGATAGCGTAAATGCCAGTTTTGAGAAAATCGTCTGAACGATTAGGGGCTAGGGGTTGACCACAAAAACATTTGGGTCAGCGATTATTAGGTTGTCATGGGCTCTTCACACGTGCGATTCGGACTTCCAGAAGTCACTTCAATAAGTAATTCTACCTACATAAGGAACAAGACTTGCCACTTGTTTCGTAACGAGAGGCCCCGGTTAAAAAACGTTCTGTCGAAAAAATTATTTTTAACGTAGCATTTTCTATATGCATAATCAGTAGGCCGAGAAAGTCTAAATCGATATTCAGGAGGACACAAAAACTAATTATAAAATTGTACCAACAAGAAGTGAAAACGAGATGTCGATACAAAACGTTTAGTAATCATGAAGCGTATAAACTTATAGAAAGCACATTTGATCAGCCCTTAAGAGATAATAGTGTCTATAAATATTTGAGATGTTAAGATTTGACTGCATGTGACAATAAAGTTGTAGTTTGAATAGTAATGGAAAATAGATACATTTATCTTCACCAGAAATCATATATCAAATTCAATTAAACGAAAATTAAAACATGATTAATGAAGTGGCCTATATTTTAAAAAATTAAGATTATTTTAACAGGCGTCGAAATAAAAAAAATCTAAAGGAACACATTACATAGTGTACAATTTTTTCTGAACACCAGTATTCATTGCGAGATATCTTTCGAAATGTGCACTCAATTTACAAATGAGATTCATCTTTCCCTTTATCAAGTTAGTTTTTTCTGTACATTTGAGTAACACCGAGGTAAATTCACGAAGAGGTTCTAGACAACACTGGTACCCTACATTCTAAAATAGACAAGCTATATCAATTCTCGTGCTTCGTCGAGTTTTTCAAATGATTACTAAATTCCTAATATGGACAGCTCTAATGTAACCCATAACAAATAATGTGAGAAGATAATTTTTGGCAACACGCACTAAATAAATACAAAATAAATTCTCAATTTTCCAATTTACCAAGAAAGTTTAATTGAAAACGTGGTTAAAAACTTCCCAGTATCCACATGAATATTAGGCTTTCAAATTATTTTAAAAATCGCAAGTGATGTCAAGTTTTGTTTCATCATATTCTTGTACATCAGCATATTACGAGCTTTGGACTTCCTTTTTCGCTACACACATGAGCATGTTTCGCCTTTATACAGACCAAGCCCAAGAGTCCATAGCCTTCCTCGTACAATCAAATAGAGACTACAAGTAATCTCGCGACAGTTGTATCAGAACAGTCTGAGAGTGTTTCAGGCCTTCCATGCTCACATTTGAAGCCCGGATGTTCTCGCATGGGTGCAGGGCGATGGGTTCCAATGCGGCTGTTCTGAAAACGCCGTGAACTGTTGCAAAATGGCAAAGGTAGCTCTCCATTGCCCAGGCAAAATTTCATACCTTTACACAGCAATGTAGTAAAGTATTATTTTTTTAAGTGTTTAAAATGACACGCACGGTTTATCATTGTGTAGCTTTACCATTCTGGTCAGGGGTAAGCTCGCTAGCTAAATCATGCCCTTAATACGGCGCGAATCATTCTCAGGTATCGATTTGCATGTAATATATTCAACATACATATAATAGATCAACCAGAACAAAAATGCATAGCTCACACGGCCGCCAAAACATAAATGGATATGCAAATATAACTCATCGGATGTGTTCCTTCAATAACTCATCAAAGAATTTCCTCTTACTCTTTTCCTTTGATCTTTTCTCTCAGTAAACTCGAGCTTCACTCGGATTAAGATTTCTATACCTGAAAATATGTAAAGTAAATTGTAACGACCTCGCAAGTTATCATTCATATATATCTATTCGAGACGACAAGCCAGACTACATATTAAAGTAATGCAAAAATTTCCACGGAACCTCCACGAAAATACACTAATTAAAACAGGATTTTAAACAATTTTAATAAATAAAACGCAGTAGTGCAATTTATCATCCTATATGATATTAATTTAACACAGGAAATTGCAAAAATTAAAGCCAGATTATTTAACAACATAGTGATATAACGAAAACGTTCAAAGCCATAAATTTCTGACAACCTTTCTAAACTACTACATAAGTCTAAAATTACATGAATAGTCAGCTTGCATAAAACTTTGAACAATGACAAGGAGGGGTGGGAATGTTGACAGAGAAATAAGTGGGGAAATGAAAAGGCTCATTTGGGAGACAGCACATGTTGGAACCAGTGGAAGCCTTAATTATTTGACAATAAGCATTACTATCTTTTGAGATCTTTATGAACTCTTACATTCCTTGAAGTGTAGTTAATTTTAAAGTATCTCCCACTCCCTGTCTAATGTGTCACAAAGAGTGGAAATTGAAACCCATATCACATTAACATTGAAATCGAAAAGAAGAGAAATATGTACAATTCAAAGTGACTGTTCATTTTTGGAGCACAATTATCTCCACGGCTAGCATTGGTTGGGCCAGTAGTTAAGTGTGTGTGTGTCGTGTGTGGGGGGGGGGAGAACGGGTAGCACTAAGTTACTCATCCCATTTTATATTATCACTAGAGCCAGTAAGCATCAGGTTAGTTTACCTAAAAAGGCAGGCAAGAAGGCATTAAATTTCTACTAAAATAGCATGCATTGTAGTCTTAGCTTACTTAGGGGCAAAACAGGCACAGAACAATAAAAATCACATTTAAAAGAAATTGGTGTAAAAAAATTAATAATTAAAATGATTCACATTTATACTTAACATATATTAAATCAAATCTATCAACACTTAAAAAAATAGACCTTATCAAACTCACTTGACCGTTATGTATAGACACGTAATGTTTTCAACTTTCACACAAGTTTTATTCTCAACTCAAGGATTAGCTATGGCTCCAACGTTTCCCCTCTTTTCGGCTACAATGGTTTATGGGATAATTTTGAGAAAACCATATTTAAGTACTTGAATCCTTCCTCAAAACATTATTTTAATTTTTTACAGGATGTCGATGACATTTAATACTATCGGTGCTAAAATGAAACCTTCTAGCAATTGAACGCAGTTCTTTGATTTTCTCAATTCTTTTTCACTCCAAATTTAAATTCTATGGAAATTTGAACAGAACCATTCCTGAATTTCCTTATTATACCATCACATATAATTAAACATCAAATACAATTTTAAAAGTATTCAGAAACCTACTCACTTACTAACAATTCATACATTCCCCTCTCTAATCTACATTACAAATGCATAAATTTGCTCTTTTTCCACTGCCTGGCAATCAACAACAATGCCAGTTCGCATGACTGATATAGATTTTACGTAATGAGGGCGATACCATTCACACTTGCATTAAATAATGGTGAAATGATTCTCTGAGAAGAGTCCAATAACTTATCCCCAAAAAGGCTGTAAAAAATTATTTTAAATAAAGTTTATTCATTAACAATTGCGCTATACGACACAAAAGAAATTTATTCTGCATCACCACTACTAGGTCCGTATCTAAACATGGGATAATGTTTTCACTAAAATACATACTCTTGAGTAGCTACAAACCTTAAAACGTCCCCGAATCTTTTATTCCTAAGTTTTAAATCACCTATCCGGCCCATTCGAAAGAAGTGGCATTTATCACTCTCAACTCAATACTTATAACTGTAATTCAGTATAAGTAGGCCAAAAAGGCCAGAAAATGTTCGAGTTAGAATTAAGTGAGCATATTAGAGTTGGAAGCAAAAGTCTTGACCACTTCCACTTTTGCCAATCATTCTTAGTTCCAATTCAACCCATTTCCTTTGACCCTAAATTATTAATTCTTTGAAATCTATTCACCTAGTTCAACAAAGGCCAAAAATGAATCGTTTTGAAAACCTGGAAAATTCTAAACTTTTCAAATCACTAATTTTTCTATCTGAATGAACCATCCTTGATTAAAAGCATTCCCATCTAAATATTCTTTAACTCCTAATCGACTCTTTTGACCTATTTTCCTCTTCCTTTTCTGCAATCTCTTATCCAGTCTAACTAGTTAAAAAATTTCTCTTTATATAATTCTAAAATTCCTAGAATCTTGACATTCTAATTTCTATCTGTCTGTTACTTATGCTGTATGAAAAACAGTATTTTTTAAGTATTTCATGGAACTACCCCTTTCTTTTCTTCATCGCCCCCCTTCTTCCTCACTTCGGTAGGCTTCCTCTCTCTCCACTTATCAAAGATGGCTCGGCACCTAGCTGTAACACGCGAGGTTTTGCAGTTTTCATATTTTCTCACCATGTTGTTAACAATCATGATGATCACATTCTTGCAGTAGTACTTTCAATGAGTATTTATTTTATATTTTTGTTTGTTTTTATTTCCACTATCTATTCTTCCCGGGCTACTTTTTTCTCCTCTCCTCCTTGCTAGAGACCCACTGAGGATGGGAAAAGTGTTTTACCGAAAGTTGTCTGGATAATAATTAATAATAATTATTAAACCTTTTGTGGAGATTATTTCCTCTACCATATGATTCACATTTTCATTCTAACTCTAAAATCTGCATTAGCACTAAAAGTGTAAGGAGAGCCAGCACTGAGAAGGATATATATCATGTTCGGAGAGCTGCGCTAAAAGGAGGTCGGAGGCCATATTCAAAAATAGGATGGGATTCCTCATGAACAAACAAAGCCTGTCGGAATCAGTGAAAAAATTCAAAATGTTTACTGGTATCATCTCTCTTTCATTTTAATTTTTAATACAGCCTCTGCTTTCACAAAAATACAAAATACGATTCTTCGTGTTGTCCAGGCTTGTAGGTATACAAGCTTGCTTGCTTGCATAACAAGTATAAGAAGCTTGATCGTGATCGGTGCCAGGAGGGAAAAAAAGAAAATGAGTAAAAAGAGAGGAAAAGACAAAAATAAGGTAAAATGGCGAAAGTAGTAATCAGAAGCTAAAATAGGAAAAAAGGAAATAAAAAATATACTAAAACAACTCCAGAAGAGCAATTAAGTCATTCCTATTGTTAAACGTTATAAAATAGTAACAATAATAAAAAAGCATTTGACAAAATTTCCGGATTATAATTATCATCATATCTGTTTACAATGCGAACCGTAGAAGTCGCGCCGAGCCAGTTCCCTGGCAGGAAGGAAAGGAAAAACGTAAGTAAAAAGCGTCCTGGAACATCTGCTCGATCTGTCTGCCAAGTTTTAATTTTCAGTAAGAAATTCTGAGTATGCATCGCGGAAATACGACAAAAAGAGATTGTACGAGTAACATGTTTCGAGCTTCCTAATGGGCATAGTTTACTTCCGCCGCGTAAAGCACTTTTTTTTCTTTTACTTTTTTTCCAACAGCATCAGCAGACTACTTTGTCCGAGAGCGAAACAGTGCATTGCGATTTGCAACAGCGTATGTGTTACTAATACATTATACTTTCTTTTTCAAAACCTTTAAATAATTGTGCATGTTTTAGTACGCTACCACAAAAAATGTAAAATCAGCATATATATAACAATAAAAAAACAAATGCTGGAAAACTATCAACTATGATGTAGATAAAAAAATAGTATACGTAGAGTTAAGGTATTTGGGCAAAAAATAATGTTCGGAGCGCCGTTAGAGTAAGGATCTGAGCCAGCATTGAAAACAAAGAAAAGACCGCGTAGGCATCGACGCAGATGCAAATGCATTGTCGCCTTTGGAAACGCAGATGGCGTGCCGGGTAAAGAAGTAGAATGTAGCGCTTGTCGAGAAGAAATAGCATTGAAAATATAAAACGTGACTATATTTGAGGTATCCACACGCATGTCGGAGGGCTGAAAACACGTTTTGGATGCCAACTCAGCTACATGTTTGCATTTGTTACTTACTTCCAAAACGTAATTTTATGTTACCAATAACGATTATACGAGGGTGAAAGAGGGAAGGGATTAATTTGTGGTTATACCAAACACATTTCCTGAATGTAAGAGTAATTAAACTTGAAAACTAATATTCTCAAATAACCCCTCCCCCAAAAAACGAATAACTCCCAAATACCCACTTGATATTTAAAAACCGTGGGGTTCTGCCAATCCTGTTAGGCAAACTTTTAGTCGTTAACCAATGTATCAACAACCCACAAAACGAGGATTCTAACTGCACAAAGTGTTAGAGAAAGTAATTTACTACCTATAAGATAAGATGTATTTAACTGCAACTGAGTACAACTCGGTGGCAGTAGATAGAAGGGCCCCAATATATGAGATTTCTGTCTCAGCATCGTACTTTCTCAATACACTGCCACTACACTGAACTTTCTCTGCAGTACGTACGAAGTATAAAGAAGTAAAAGCGGGGAACGATCCAACCAGGGGCGTCAGAGAAAACAAGAGCCCTTAGCCAGTAGATCCTCGGGACACCTTATTTCAAACTATACTCCAATTTAAACTGTAGCACTTCCACGTCACGAGTGGCAAGGATTCGGGGACATTCTCATCCAATCGGGAGCTCCGATACCAAACTTTTAAATCGTAAAAGCGGCTCCACACAGGCAGCATTCCGCGAATTCCTAGCAACCGCTCGCCGAATCCCGAGTAGTGTAGACGGGTTGCTTGTGATACGCCGAACAATCGATATTCACCCTATCCAATGCGTGTCGGTCTTTAGGACACATCTAAAAGAGCGAACATTCTCCGAACACATCAGCTGTTCGGGATTTGGCGAGCAGTAGCTCGCTGCTCGTGTAAATCCGAATGTGTGGAGCCTCCTTGACAATGCTCCCGATTAGATGACAGTGTCCCCCTTTCCGTGGAGCGCATGTCCTCGAAGGGCCACTATGTTTAAATCTAAGTATCATGTTCCGCTCCTCAGAACAGAACACATACATACTCATTTCTCCATGCAACAGAAATGACTTTCAGCGATTAATTTAAATTAGAAATGCACACACGTTATGTTTTGACAGAAAAACAAACAAACAAAAAAGGGGGGAAACGGACCCCGGTAACGATGGGGGAAGTCTACGCCAGGGGGCAATTGTTCCAATTGTACGTTCCCTCCCCTTTCTGGGTGCCCCTAGATGCAAACAAATCATTCACCTCTCAGGGGGCCAAGTTGAAAACTTCGTATACCGACATTGATACATCCCAGATGTTCTTTCAGAAACGCAAGGTAAGGAAGGTCTGTTCGTAATTCCACGAACTAAACGGTAGGTCTCTTTCGTATGCATATTATGTACAGTAAAGAAAATTAGGACATAATTTTTTCTCATTTTTGTAGGTTTGGAATTAATATTATTGTGCACGGTTTATTTTCCATCAAAGTTATAAAATCATTAATTTTCTGTCATAACTTGCTTTAAAGACAAATGTTCTGCTAATTTTAGTAACAAAGGCAGTTAAATGTTTTGGTCCTTTGCTCTTAGAATTTCGAATTTCTATTACCCTATTCCCAATTATTTTTGAATCGTTAGTACTTTTTATGTCACTAAAACTATCGTTTTAATACCTAAACATCCTATGTCTACGCATCAGATCACTTTAAAAACGCAGTTTTTTTTATTGAATGGCTAATTAGTATTTTCATGGAAATGGTGAGTAGTCTAACGTAAAACCTATTTTGAACTTTCATCAGGAAATAGTACAAAACATGAAGGATGTCGTAATTCCTCCATCGTGATAAAAATCTCGTTCATAAAAAATGTGCATAAAATTTCAGAAAAAAGGTTATTAAAAAAATAATTTATTTTATTAACTACATACTTTCTGCTCAAGCACACGCATATTGGTTTTCTTGAAGAGAGAATAAAAAGAAAAGAGCCAGCACTTTAACCTAGCTTGACATAATACGTATTCATACTTTAAAATATTTTCTAATATATCTAGTGAATAAAAATTGCATTGAATCATAATTTGAATTTCATTGTATTAAAATAGTTCTATTATTTCTCTAATTTAATAATTTTATGAAAAAGGTCCTCTCAAGCTCCAATAACAGGCAGTCAGATCAAAAGGAAGAGTACGCATTATATTAAAATTGGTTCACCCACATGGGACATCAGTGACCAATTCTTTAATCAATAATATCAACCAAATCATATGGAGAAGCGTAGTTGATGCGTGAAATGGTATTCGCATCCATTTTGCGATAGTTGTGTTCGGGTTTATGCTGTCTGTTGCGTCAATCCATCAATGGTAGAATGTTCACATAAAACAATATATTTCTGTTGCTAGTATTCAAGCAAATAGTTTTAAGCTTTTTTGGGGGAGGGATACTTTTTTTCATGGACATTCCTAATATTAAATATTATAGCTAGTTGAAGTTCATCAGCTGACGTTGCAACTCTTCTAAACAGGCAGAAGAATTTAGGTAGGAATTAACACGCGCAAGTTTTCTTCAGCACCGGAATCCTTACTCCTTTACCAACATTATTTGAATTAATAATACAAGATAGCAACAAGCTTTGTTGAGAAAATCTGTTAATCAGAAATTTTCTCTACTGCGTAAAGCGGAACAATTTTGTATCGAAAAATAAGCTGTTTGGAATATTTGGTGTATTTCTACTGCCAAAATAACGAAATCCCCCACTCCTCTCACTTCTAGCTAAAATGACGGTTCAAGAAAACGTACGTCTATATTTCGGGCATCGAAGCGTTTTTGGCCATGCCCAAGAGTTCTAGAACCAGACAAAAAATTCAAATCGCAAGCGTGAACCAACTATACGCCCCTGTCTGTGCTGTTGTTTTCTTTTTAGTCTATATGGTGCATGCTGACGTAATCGGGGCTTCCCCGACTTTTCCTGTTTCATTCGCAGAAAAACTACAGCTTCGTATCATTACTGACACATTCCTTGTCATTACGGAAAATATCGTAAGAGAAGAAATATAATATTTACAATATAAAGATGCTTAGGATATTCACAAGAAAATGCTTACCTCTCGTACGAGTAGAGCGGTCTAAGCGAATGTGCAGACGTCCAGTCACCATTTCTCCACCGAAATACGTACACTGCGGGTTGTCGAAATTAATTTGAAATGACTGCATCACAGACATTAAATATGCCCCGCGCTATTTAGAATTCCTGGTACTGATAGAGAAGTTTTAAATTGCCCAGTAGACTTATTCACGGCGACGCTTATTCACAGCGACAGGAGAGGAATACAACACTCAACTCGAGCGCTGCTTGCAGCTGCGTGCGTGCATGCACTCCTTGCACTCGCGCTCTGTCCCTCCGCTCTGCCAGCGTTCTCCTCGCCATCAGTACCTTCCGGCAGCATGAGAGGGAACGGCCGAGGCCTTCAGGAAGGCGCGTCTTTCGAACGTGGCGTGAACAAAAACATTATATTTTCCCTCTAACTTCGAATACAAACTGAAGTAATACTACGTGATGAAGTGTGTATAAATGTATATTTATTATTATAAATATGATTAAGAATGCCAAATGTCTTATTTTAGTTGAAATCTCTAAATTTTCAAAAAGTATTAATTTCTTTTTTTTTTTGTTTTTTCAGCGTCCTACAATTTCTACAGTAAAATATATTTTCTGGATGTAATCTATTTTGCCATTTCTTGAAATGAGGTCATATGAAAGTTTTCGAAAATTCGAGTTGATTTCGCGTAATTGTGCGTGAAATTACGCAATTTTTACATATTAAAGTGTATGTTAAAAAATGTACAACTCTCTAACTCCTATCTAGCTATTGAGTAGACAAATTTTCAACATAACAGAATCTTCAGCATGAATAATCTGAAAATATAGTATATAACAAGCTGTGTGCGTGCTGATTCTCGGGTTTGTTTTTCGTGTTTGTTTTCCGTGTGCGAAACAGCTAATTTTTTCACTGTATGTGAAACGTGGCGAAGCGTGTGCAAAACATCGCCAATCGTGTGCGAAACCTCTGTAACGGTTTGCAATTTACTTTTGTCTTGGCGACGTCTTTGTTTATTATTTGCAAACAAGAGTGTTACGGCACTGACTGGAATCCATTTACTTTTGTACAAGTAAAGTAGTTCAAGTTATTGGATATTTAATTTATATTCCTTTACTAGACACACTGCGTTTTGCTCACGATGTGTTAAAATGTGATTTTTTGAATTGAGTTTCACTGGTAATCTGACGATTTATTTTCTAATTTTAGAATGTTTTTGTGAATTTGATATTTTTTGTTCTTAACGTAATTACTATATACATCTTGCTTCATTAAGTCTATTACTTTACTATTCTTGTCGTGGAATAATGTAAGAATATTCGTAGTGCCTTTTGTCGTATATTCGTATTCAAGTGCCTTTTGTCTCATATAAATTTGTATAAAAAGTTGTTGGTCTAATTTCTATTTCAGCGGTAATATTTGCTATATTAAAATATTGACTTACAAGTGTTCTTGCACGATTCAAACTGAGAAAATTACTTTTTTCGTATAAATAATATATAACATAATCCAAGCAATTGTTTTAAAATGTTTAATTCGATGCATTTAAATATATTTCAAATTAACAATTTTCAAAACAATTGCATACTTAAATACATTATTTGCTAATTATTGAATCCTTTTATTGATATATTAGTGTAAAACTGACGTAGGAATGAAGAAATATTTAAATTAAAGTTGGTGACGTTTCATTACCATTAGCTTAGCTTTGAAAAAAAAAGTCAAAACGCTCAAAATAACTGATGAGATAATTTTGGAATACTACGATGAGAATGATGAACTGTGTAATTCAGATTCAAAAAACATAATCATACATAATTCATAACTGTCAAAAACATTCAAATGAGGCGCGCATTCGGTATCATTGGCCGCGCGATCTTGTGAGCTAACGAAGCACTGCAACTGCACATATCAGTCCTGCCAACACCAATTCATGACAATGACCTGCGGTTATTTACGCCACTGCAGGAAGTTTGTGGGTGCGTTGCGGTTTCAGTAAGCGTTTCTCTTCCCTTTTGCCTATCCTCTCATTTCAGTTTAACAGCCTTTCTGTCTGACGATAAGAGAAACATATCCAGAGATATGAAATGAAAATAAATTAAACAACCGTGCTACGAAATGGCTCAGACTTCCTTGTATTCTGTGGTGTAACTAGGTTGAACAGCCAGGGTACGCTCTGGGCGCCACTTTCGGGGAGGATGGAGAGCTCAATTTTATCCCTTGAACAAAGTCTAAAAAATGTCGAAGTTTCGTGTTATTTCTAGATGCAATTTTTGCAAAATATGCTACCATTTTCGTAAAGGAACTACATCCAAAACGTAACACATTTTGACAAGTTAAATAATTCAGAAATGCCCCTCTACAAAAGAGTGCGGTAATTTTCCTCGACCATACTTTCGTGAATGGATTCGGATTTGACGTTAACTATGAAATGTGGTGATAAAATACTGTCTTCTGGATTACACCTGTCACTACAGATAGGATGGCCATACGTACTGAAAAGGCGGGATACAGTGAAACTTGTATCAGTCACCAATGATTGCGGCAAAAATTGGTCGTCAAAAGAGGTGGCTGATTCATCAAGGTTATGAGATTACTGAAGCGGAAATCAAATCTGAGATAATTGATATGAAATGAGCATTGTTCTCTTTAACATGTTCAATTATCACAAATGACAAAATACATTTTAAACAAGGTATTTTGCATCATTTGTCTCCTCTTGGCTAATGACGAAGAACATCATTGGTGCTGCAAACAACAGTACACACTTTCTCGAGATATTGTTCATGGTTATGTAATATTTTAATATGACAATTTCTGTCTTACACTCCAACTACCATTTGAAAAATTCTTAAAGAGACAAAGCGAGAAAAACTATCACACTAACAGATATTTTTTTGTCAATTTAGATTTACTTCCTTTTTTATTACTAGGGCCCGAAAGTAAGAAGTTTTCTGCCGAAAATTCGCCGTTTTTTCCTGCATCATCACATTACTTTCTCTTCTTAAGAAGTACCTACTTAAGAGAAAGTAAATATAGAAATGATAACAAAATAATATAATGTAACGTAAGATTAAAGTATCGTACATGAAATGAGGATCTTGGATGTATTTTACAAGAAAAAGAGATGATTTATTTTATTTTAGAAAAAATATTTAATAAAAATATCAATCCCCACAAATCGTAGAATTACACAGGTCAACAACTTTTTTAGTCGAAAAAATCAATGCAATTTTGGAATAGAGGGAAGTGTGTTGTTTTCAAATATGGTATCAGCTTTCGCTCATCACATACAGATTTTTGGTAATGGTAATTTTACTCTCAAGGGAGACGGTTCCTGGGAATTCTCGGTGGTCTCCTCTGGGGCGATGCGTAACATGAACCATATTCCTGGCCTTCCCACAAATAAGATAATCCAGTGTCCAGAGTTGCTGCTAGTGTGCCCAACGGAGATGTGTGTCCACAGCTGAATACACAAGAGTTTCTATTATACTGGTTCATCTGTCTAATTGGTTGCTAAACGTGCTACTATCAACATTGCATTGCCACCATTGGTAAAATAAATTCTAATGGTTTCTGAACTTAAGCGAAACCTTTGCAAAATATTTCTTGTCAAACAAAAAGGTGTCTTTATGGGACCGCGGATTAGGGAGTAACTGAAGATACCATTATTTTTTATTCATTTATTTATGGCAACAGCAAAGATTTTGAAGAACGACTCAGTGATGTCAAAAAGTTGGCATGGCTTTCCCACATTTTGGGGGAAATAAAATGTGTTCTGTTTACAAAGAAGGCGTACAGGAATTACTACACGCATATAAAGGCATGTGATGCCTCATGTCACTGAAAACTTAAACTTATGGAGGAGAAGTATCAAGGTTTTTGGAATCAATTCATGATTATAGACTATTGTTGGATGCTTTGCTGTAATGACCAGAAGATTCACAAATGGAAATCAACAGCTGTGTATTTTTAGTTTACAAATCTATTTTAATTAACAACAATAATAAGCAAATCCCACCCACGTGATTCTTGTAAGCCTCACTTAATTAGTGTATTTTACCATTACCTTGTCTCTTGATATTTGAATCAGTGTTTTTTGTGAAAAATGACTTACTTACGGGCGGGAATATATTTTCAGCAAACGCTGATGTCTATTACTGCAACACTCGACGAATCATATTCATCAGGTGACAGTATCAACAGCTCACTACAAAAAATTCATACATATACAATATTTTACAACACCTTGCCAGATGAGATTAAAGGATTAAATTCGATACAAAAGTTTAAGTCCCAAGTAAAATCTTTTCTGCTGCACAACTGTTTCTATACAATTAGAGACTATATCGAGCATACAAAAGGAAAGAAATATTAATTTTAACAATGACATTTAGTGTATGATTTACCATTTGGATTGTATAATTCTAAAGAACCTGTAACAAGTATTGTACTTCAGCTTCTGGGTGACCGCTTCTAAACAAAAGTGTCCGCTACCAATTTTTAATTGTGGTAGAAAATTAGTACATAATTAGTAGATAATGTTAGGCTAGTTTATTTTGAATTTCGAACATGTGGGGGTTACAGCTTGACGGAGGTGGTTTGAGGAGCCGTCGTGCCGCTCCCCCGGGTTTTCGACATGATTCCTTTTGAGGACGCCCTCTTTTTAGGGGCCGTTCTCTCGTTTCACACGTGTGTCAGGGTCCCGGGTTCCAGCAAATGGGGAGTGCGGGATTTATGGCCTATTGACAGCGTTCTGGAAATAAGGATCGCGCGGTAGGAGTCGGCTTACGCGTGACGAATTAGGATGGGGGGACGGAAGGTGCATGTCGCGTTTGCGCTATGTGCACATGAAAATGCGATGCATTTCATTATATTAGGTTTTTGATCTGAATACGATACTGCTATGAATTTTTGCCTTTCACATACTATTATTGTAATAAAACACATTTTCGGAAATACTCGTTTTTTCTATTTTCTGGGGCTACAAATACAAACTTTAGTTAAATTTACTTTTAAAAATATTTAAACTTTAGTTAATTTTATTTAGTTTATAAATTTAAAAATACTGAAACTTTAGTTTAGATACAAACAATAGATCTCATGTGTAAAACTGAATAGACTGAATAGTAAAAATGAGTCTAAGGCGAATATTTATTTATTTATTTATTTATTTATTTATTTATTTATTTATTTATTTATTTATTTATTTATTATTCTTGATTCTTTCACAAGGAACAGGTAATCAATCGAAAATATGTTTACTTCCTATGGAATGAAGTGAAGATACAAAATATTATAATTATTATTGCTTTTATTATAGCCCATTGTTTTAGTGACCTATCATTGAATGCAAAATGTATGAACGTCCAGTTAGGAAAGAAATAGACGAAACTTCATCAATCGCAGTATCGAACTAGAAAATATCTGGTGACTATCTGGCAGCTCTCTGATGACCATTTCAATGAGTACCTTTACGTAGCCTTTACGTGGCGGCTTTTCAGGGTAGGCAAGGAGTACCAGACCTCTTCTGTAATATACGTACCAACCTTTCTCAGCAGACTTTCTTAGCCATCTATACTCAGTTTTTTTTCGCAGGGTTATTCTTTAAATAAGTCTTCTGAAGGATGCGAGAGACATGTTCGTCTCCTGCTCCCGTGAAGATTGGGCGGAAGTTAACGGTGAGTGTGAAGCCATTTCTGTTTCGGCCTCCATATGCCCATTGAGCCGTGCTCCACACTCACAATGGAAGTTACAATCTCCGACCCAAGAAACGCGAAGTGACAAGGTGTGCGAAGGTGACAGCAATTCTGACCAACGAAGCAGCTTCCAACTCTTAACACTAGCTTCGCGCTAAATGCTCGTGTATTAACAGTGATTTTTAAAAAGAATGTTCTTATTGAAGTGGGAAGAGAAGTGAAGAATTTGAAGAACGTGTAGTGTGGATGCGAGATTTTTTTCCAGTGGGAATGGTAAAACCCTGGTCTTAGAGAAAAAGTGTACTCAAGTTAATTTCCTTTTTGAGATACCGTTGTCAAATAGAACATATTGGAAAGATGTGGAATTTTAATAGTATCTAAAATTACCTCTTCCAAAAATGTCGTTGGTACATAAGATAAAATAAAACTTTGATAATTTCAATGACCTTTGTACACAAAACAAATAGCTGAATAGCAATATAATGGGAAATTTATTTTGATGCTCTCCCCACAACTATATTAACCAGTATTGCTGAAAGTGTTATAGGAATGACAGTTTCCCCCAAATGAAAGAAGAAAATTCAAAATTTTATAATTTTCATATGGATAAAAAGATAACGTAATTGGATAAAATATATCTTCTACTTAAATACGAGTAAAAGGGTTTTTTAAAATCACTTCTTTATGTCTTGATTTACAGGGTTTTTCTTCTGGAAAGTCCTCACGACGCCCAGAACTCTTAGCAGCACTATCCAAGCCACTTTGATTAATACCGCTTATGTATACTTCAAAGCGTGTACATGAATTATGAAATAAAACCTATTAACGGATGTAAATATTCGTGAGTGGTCGGAATGTGGGCAAACAATCGTCTCCATCGCATACCCAGTGATAGCACTTGTTAGCACTTGGTAGCAGTGATACTCGTGTTCGCACTTCCTGTTTGCAAACAAATAATAAAAATAGTTGGCTCGGAAAATTTGTCGAAGTTTGTTAAAGAATGTCCAGAAAATTTTACCGCAACATGAAGACTACTTCTTTATTTCATACGCCAATGAAATGGTGATACAAACGTTTGAGTTAATCGTTCTTTTATATGTACTGAGAAACCCCGCTTCATTTTAGAAATGTCTATCCTTCAAAAAAAAAATTAAATCAGTAATTTACCCTTTACCCTTTTTAATGGGCAATCGTTACATTTGTACGAGTTTACTTATGATTACTTTACATTATATAGATACTGAGGTACCGATTACAAATATTCCTCGTACAGTTGAAGATAGAACATTCCTTCCTAGATTAATGTATTTAATCGTCGTCGAAACGTTTAAATCCAGATGTTTCGCCCACGTCAGACGTTGTTTCCTCTTCCTGAAGAGTGGTGTACTGCATCCTGTTTGATGACTTCTCGCTACCCTATTGGACAAAAAAATAAATGCTTAACACGAATACTCTTCATCAAAACTAGTGAGTCCCAAAGTTTCAAAGGAAGTTTTAACAAATTCTGAGGGAACAACTCGTCCAGTCCTCAGGTAGTTAGATAAAACAAGAAAGTGAAAATACAAGCATTAACAGAACTACCTTCATTGTTAAATATAAACGATTATCTATAACAAAAAATAGTATAGTATACTGATCTAAAAATATAAAGTCAGTTCATATAAAAGTACTAGTGAAAAAGATAATAGATAAAATATTTTTAGGCGTTTTAAGAATGTTGTTGGAAAACAATCAGAGCACAGAGGCCGTCTCTATGAATCACACTAGACAGAGAAGGCATGATTCAGGAATTTCTCTGAAGATGAAATGAAAAAAAAGGTGTGTTGGCGCATGGAAGTATTGCAACAGTCCTCCATGTTTGCATAGCATTAGTTCTGGTGTATATCAATAGTTGACAAAATCGCTTCCCTAGTTTTAGAAGTGTGAAGTGACTCAATGATTTTGATTATGATTTAATTTTGAGTTATTTCGTCAAACAACAGTAAAAACTATGTGATGTATGAGGCAAAGTATCATCTTTATGTCGCTGTTTATATAATAATAATTTTTACTTTCTTGCCTTACGAATTCTTCCTAAGAAGAGAAAGTTATGTAATCGTGCGCCAGAAAACGCCGAAATTTCTCCAGAAAAAACACATTGTTGGGATCTGATAGCGAAAAAATTGATAAATCCAGTTGCTAAATTTAGAGAAAAAATCCTCTAACTCGATATACCAGAACACATGTTTTGTTGGTTCTTTTTTTAATTTATTTCTTCTCGTTCGACATTTCTGTCTCTCGAGGAGTTTGAAGACAGTACATTTTATATTATAACGTTTTTGGAATGGCCATCCATAGCAAAGCATTCATTCATTCCTACTCGTGAACATGGTCTAAGGTTCGAAGATTTGTTCAGGCTTGAAGGTTTGGTTAGGGGTGTAAAGTGTAAGTCAAGGAATTGCTAGGGAAAGTGTAAAATAAAATAGGAGTTACGGTGGTCTTAGCCTATCATTAGGGAACCTAGAATTAACACGGGACCATGAAGCATCGCGGCCCAGATTAATATTGTTGAACAGGGTGAAGAGTTAAGATTTTTGTAGAAATTGCCATCTATTTTGCTTATGTGTTCGTATACGTATTGGCCATATATTTAACTCGCGATGAATTTGTTTGTTCTTGATACCGAAAAATCTACTGACGGCCAAACGCCCGCCTGTCTGTCCGCCTATGGTCAACACAATCGCCTAAACCGATGTTTTTTCAATATTGATATTCCCCAATCGATTTTAAAGGAACTCGTGGCTTTGGGAATTTCAAACGGATATTTGATTTTTGAGGGTACTTCACATGAAACCTAAAAACATTTTCAAATCTTTTTCAAAAACGGTACCAATTTTTTTGTTAAATTTTGTTGAATAGTGCGAAGGACGTCAAAAGAATGGTGAAGTTCTTATTTTCATCGACAGCCCCGTTGTTTCGAAAATTGAAAAAAAAAGGTTTTAAAATTACAAAACTGAAGATAGCGAATTTTGCTTAAAAACAAGTCCGTTGTAAAAATTCAGCTCTTTAAAAAACGTAATATACAATTTTTTGAAAAATTAGCTAATTTCGCTCAATTAGTGTCTGAAAGTTACGCTTTTTTTAAAACATTTTCTGAAAACCTGCACGAAATATTTTCATTAAAGTTTCTGCTCATATGTAACAGTGTTTGATTAAATTAATTAATTAATTAATTAATTAACTAGTTGTGCTATAGAATGGCACCGACTTTCTCGCTCTACTTAGTTTTCCAATTTCTCTAGCATTTGAAGCCAGGAGGTCGCTGGTTCGAATCCCACACGCGGATTTTAAATTGATGAAAGTGTTGTTGTAGAAAACTATTGAGGATTCGAGAAACTTTATTGAAAATCATTTGAAACATTTCTACTCACAAATGTAGTAAATAA
This sequence comes from Gryllus bimaculatus, assembly GCA_017312745.1. NCBI lineage: Eukaryota > Metazoa > Arthropoda > Insecta > Orthoptera > Gryllidae > Gryllus > Gryllus bimaculatus. The sequence continues at coordinate 3,528,804 of BOPP01000071.1, read as the reverse complement.
ATATACAAATAAACTGGAGTGTCTGTATGTGCTTTTGTAATTTTTAAATATTTTTGCACCTTTTTTTTGCGATTTGCAAAAAGTATGTCACGTCAAATCAATAGTTGAGTTTCTGTGCATCTGTATGAACTGATTTAAGCAAACTAATAAATCTATCGACATATTTAAATACATTATGAACACTAGTTCATAATGTATTGTGTACCACGTGACGAACAGATTTCCCTAACGTTTCCGAAATTATTATTACTTTCTCGCTTTACGAATTCTTTGTAAAAAGAGAAAGTTGTATAATTGTGCGCCAGGAAACGCCGAAATTTCACCAGAAAAACTTTATTGCTGAGTTTTGGTAACGAAAAAGTGGATAAATCCTGATGCTAAATTTAGAAGAAAAAACCTCTATTATAACACGTGGTGAAGCCAGAATAAATGTTTTATTGGTTCTTAAAATCGAAACATCGATTGGCGGCAAAACGTCCGTCTGCCCATTTGGCCGGATATTCGTCTGTGGTCAACGCTAGCGCCTAAACTGTTCAACTTATTTTCTTCAAAATTGATATTCCCGGATTGAACTGAAAGGACTGGGTCTATGGGAGTTTCTAACAGCCAACACATGGATAATTAACTCTGAGAATCTGGGTTCAAGTCTCGAAACGGAAAAATTATTTGCTGCTTGAAAACACTTTTGCTTGTTTATGTAGTAATATAATGTTGCGGAGCATTTAGAGACAGTGCGAGAAAGAATGTGCTTTGTCAGCACCACTTGTTTCTTTTTGATGATCAATGTAGTATCTAACAAAAAGTTATGCAGCAGAAAATATTTCACTTGAAACTTCAATTTAACAATGAGAGGGGCATCGCATGCCATTTGCAATACGCAATTTGGAATCCGCAAACGTCAAGGTATTGCATCAGCAAGCGTCATCAAGTCAACTAACTGTCGTTTTCTCTCTGCAGATATGCTAAGAAGAATGACTTTGGTCAACATGTCCAGTGGGAACATTTCACATTTACTCAGAATTCATATTATTGATAATTAGAGGGATATTCGAAGGTTATCCGTATAATTGAAAATATTGGTCGATCGTTTCAGTTACTGTTTAATTGGTTTGTTAAAAGCATCAATTACTAATTTAACCTTCGGCGAGTATTTAACTTGCGCGATTTAGTGTTACATATGCGATCGCGGACGGTATTTTTGCCGCCGACAAACATCCTTCCCTTTTCTCAATATTTCTCTTGATCGTCAATCATGGATAATTTATTAAATAACATCAACTGAGCATTGTGATAGATTAAAAATTATTGAAACATTTTAACTACTCTGCAGAAAAGAAATTTCTGAAGAGATAGTCTACACATATAGTCTTCTACTTTGGCTTCACAAAACACTGGTTACAAATATATACAGTATAATGACATAAAAAATCTAAATTAAAATCAAAAGAAGTAGGACGGTAAAAATCTAATAAGTAAGATTGAAATGGAAGAAGAGGAGAGAGAATGTGTAGGTAGCTAAATGTGTTGTAATAACGCGAGAATACAAAATACTAGAAATATTGATTACTAAAATTCACTAAAATCTTCTACAAATTATACATATTAATTACTAATTAATTTAATTTACACAATAATTAGAGTAAGAGCATTATTATGATGTTTGTGTAAAAAAACATATGACAAATACATTTACATATCACACCTGCGAAAAACAACAACTGGAACACACGAGATCGCGAGGCGATGTTTATGCCGCGTAGAGCAAAGACTGGCGACGTTGGTCAACGTAGCGCAAATTTGGCGCAAATGTAAGAGAATCTTGGAGAAGACGTTACCCCTATCTTCTGTCTTAATAGATAACTAGAGAATACCTGGCTTCCCGTTACGCTAAATTTAAACATCAAGGGGTAGCGCCGTTTTATTTTCAAAGACGCGCGCGATTGCTCGAAGGTTAAAAAAGAAAAAAAACACATTTGCTCAAGATGCGAATAAATAAAGAACATAAATTACTTATTTGCTGGTGGGAAAATATAACTTGTGGTACTGAACGGAATCAGTGAAAGCGGTTAATTTACTATAGAAGTAGTGGTGCGAATGATTGGCACAGGCTTTCTCGTACTAGTTAGTTTTCTAATTTCTTTTGTCCAGGCTGCCTTTTCGCTTTTACCTCATCCTCTTCCCAGCTGCAACCAATCGCCATTCAAAGATTTTTTCACATTTTTTTTAATTTTCGCACCTCTGATGGTAGACCCGAAATATAACTTTAAAAATATAGAACAGTGTAATTATTTTTTATGTGGCAATTTCGTTCAAAGATTAAGAACCTTTTTAAGAAAATACCGCTTAAATACTCAAATCTAATAAATAAACAATTTGCTGATAATATAAACATTAACGTCGCGAGAGAGGTTTCAAAAAATTACATTAGTGTAACTTTTGAAAAACAAAAGAATATATTAATGTGGCATTTTTGTCATGTTTTTTAGTCCTATTAGCATTATCTTTTCAAAAGATTTAAAGAAAAAATGTGGAGCCGTTTTCAAGAAAATGGCTTTTGAATGTATATGAAAATTCGAATTTCGCACTCATTTTCACAGAAAACTGTGGAGTCTTCGAGAAACTTTATAAAACTCCATTTGAAACACATGTATTCATAAAAGCAACTATATACACAAATTGTCAGTAAAATAAATATTAACGACGTGAGAGACGTAAAACATTTACATTTGTTTAAATTTTTGAAAAAAGAATACATCGAAACGAAGTTTATGCCACTTTACATAGTAAATTTAGCACTATTACTAACAAAAGTTTAAAGAAAAACTTTGTAGTCCTTTTTGAGAAATTCTCATATTTTTAATATTGCCATATTTTACGCCAATTACACTACAACTACTGCACTTTTCAAACAATGTGCATGATTTAATGAAGAAACTCATTGTGGATAAAAAATTAATTTGCAGAAATAATTTCTATCTTCAATGTTCAATTTGTAGGAAGACGCCGAAAAAATTAGATCTTTGCAATATCCGAAATTTCAAAATTAATTGTGAAAAATTAGACCTATAAAATAGCTTTATGCTAAGTGTATTACACTCTATACCTACAGGAATTTAAGGAAAACATTTGTATTTTCGAGAAAATTTAGAAAATGTTCCAAGGGCTTCATTTGGGCTTTCAGCCCCAAAATCTAAAGATGTTTTAATAATTCACACCAGATAGACCGGGATATATTCATTTTGAAAAAAATCGTAAGAATATTTTAAGCTTAAGTGTTGTTCACAGACGAACGGACGCTTTGGAAACAAAGGGGGGAACCTTTCTCGGTATCAGGGTCCCCCTAATCGTGTATTTCTGTTGAAATCTTGGAATCGATTACTCGCAGCATAATATAACTTTCCCTATACTACGTATATTACTCCGTTTATGCGTACGTATATGAGAAAGTAAATGTAAAACAGATCATAGATGGGTTCTCACAGACATCTGAGTTTGAGGCCATTACTTACTTTTTCCTTGTAGAGGGGGTTGTCGAATGACTGGCTGGTAGCTAAGGGACTGGCGATCACCTCGACCGCTTCGCTGTCCGCTTCCACGTTTTCAAAGCGAGCGAACACGTAGGCGCCTTCGTCGTTCGCGCTGCACCAACTGTGGACAGACCCCACACCACGAAAGCGGTCTAGCGCGCCCCAACCAGGGGCGGATGCGTAGAGTTCATTTTTGTGGTAACAGGAGATTGAGAAGTTGAGTGATGCAACACTGGCTGGGTGCAGCTCAAAATCAGCATTGACGTTGACGACAAAGCGAATGGCTGGGATTTGACACAGACATTGCAATTCCGCATGCAAATACTCCTTAACTGAATTTGGTTTACTTGGTTATCTTTATCGTTAATGTCAACTCTGCAATATTTAGCTTTGTAGGATATAAAAAAGAGATTTCACTTAAGTGTTGCAGAAATATGTTCAAGTTCTTTCCGGTTAGCAGACATACGCGTCTACTTAGCGATAGTAATGATAGTTTTAAAAAAAGGACCTTTTTTTCCAATTGTAGATACTTCGAAACTTGGAATGGAAATTACGTTCCCTTACGAGAAAAAATTGAAGAATCAAACTGGATGATATTTTCTTCAAAAAGCATGACAAATCCTGTAGATGCGTTTAAAGTAGCTTTTAGCGTAAAGAAACAGAAAGAAATTGTTAAAATGACGCATACACCATAAAAACATTTTTGGCTCTCACCGATCATTCTCTCTAGATAGAATATCTCATCAGCCAAATACAGTGATCGAATTTTCGCAATACGTTGCTGCAATAACTGTTTGCAATGTTTTAAGAAAGCGAAAATCTTAACCAATTTCCTAACTAATTAATTACATACTAGATTAATTTCCTTGGCTATTTGAATTTACCAATATCAGATCTGAGGAGAGAGTAATGATTATTTATGTCGTCTTTCCAACATGAAAGTTTTTTGTATGTATGACTTAAACCCGAGAATTTTGTATCTGCGCGGTAATGCAACAACGACTATTTACCTCCTCAGTAACCCCGACAAGGTGGCCGTTTATTGTCTTTAGGGGTTACATGAGCCATTGCTCTTCAGCTTGTGCGACAATGCGGCTTGTGCGTACTTAAATTAAGGTCGTCTTCTCACGTAGCGACACGGCAGCGCTACCGAGAAGGGCCGGGAATCTTTACGCACAGCCATTGCCCAGCGAAAAATGAGCGTTGGAAAGACACGTTGTCATCGCTGTGGGCGCCAGGGTGGCCGAAAGGTAGTCAGCATGTTAACAGCTAAGTTCAGTGGCCCTCCCGAGTGGCCTTATGTGAAGGCCTCCATTTAGACCTGTAGTCTGCTGACGGCAGCGCGGAATCGCGTCTACGCTGCTGATGGAGGTAGTGCGTCTCTATGCGCCAAAGCGGTGCAACTGCACAGCTCGGGTCAATTCCTGAATTTAAACCAATGACTTGCCGGGAACAGAGTCCTAAGGATGCGCTGCTGAGTAACTCCATGTGAAAAGCCTCTTCACTGAAGATACTATTTCAGAACTATAAGCGAGTCGTGCACTTACATGAGCGACCGCCAGCCGGAGAAAACGAGGAAGATGGCGGCGAAGGCGGCGAGGGCCACGGCCAGGGTGCCGAGCACAGGCGCCGCAACGCGCACCCAGCGGTGCTCGCTCACGGGAGGGCCTGCCGCCGTCAGAGACGCCGCCAACACCCCCAGCGCCTCCTCTGCGATCACACGAAGTATTTGAGCGTTTGCGCAAGGCGGAACACTAGGCACCGTACAGACAGATACACTAAATGGAGGAGCGAGAACTCAAGCTGCCTGCGTCACTTACCTGAACTTTTGAGATGACTCTTCATCTCTAAGATGACTACCGTAAGAATTAATGTACATAATGTCGAAAAGCTTGTGAGACTATTAAAATGCATTATCTGATAGAGAAATTAAAAGTGAAGCCATGCACATCGAAGGAAAACACCCCGCAACCACAGAATATGAAAGAGCCCGCGCTGTTCATTTTTTACACGCATTGGATTAAACTCACAACAGAACAACTTTCAATGAAAAAATAATCCAAGAAAATAACATTTATTTAATTAAGAGTTACTAAATTCACTTTTATTCTGCAAATTCTGTCACAATCCAGAGTACCTAAGGCTTTTCGGCCCCAAGATGAAGAAGGGGTAATGAAGATGTTATTTTAATGAAAATGGAACGAGGGAGGATGGTAGGTATTGTAGGCAACCAAAACGGAAGAATCCAGAGAAACCTGCCGCGAACGAGCGTTGTCTACCTTAAATTCTTTGTGAATCGGCGGTTCTTGACTCCGGTTGCTGCAATGGAAGGCAAGCGATTTGACCACTACTCAGCGAGTCATCCATCATCAGGATATCTTAAACCCCTTACAGTAGTACCCCCAGCAGTACACCTCCGCTTAGCTTGTTTTTTATGGGCGAGGGGCGAGCTAAAGGCCCTCAGGTAGGCTCCGGTGTTCTTATCCTCAACTCCGTAGACGTACAAGAACTTCGTTGGGCAGGTATTCGGATACGCCGAAACGCGATGAAACATTACACACATCTTGGGTGCGGCCGATACGTCAGCAATTCTGGCGGGCCATAAAGCGCCACTCACATGCACCTCACGTCCTTCCTCATTACCTATGTGAATCGGGCATTACGACACCGAGATTCCAATCCCGCACGCGGCCAATAATCAGGAGAGATAGAACGCGGGGTAGCGGCGAGACTGACCTGCAAGGAAAGAGGCGCGCAGGCCGTAGGCGGCCTCCACGCTGGCGCCGCGGTAGGGGTCGCCCTCAACCAGCACTAGCTGTACGCGGCCGTCGGGCAGCGCGTGGGCGTAGGCTTGCACGCCCTGCGCCGCCGCACCGCTCGCCTGCAGCCCGCTCTCCGCCGCCTTCTGCAGCTCCACCAGCGAGAAGCGCCGGCGCTCCACGCGCAGCTCCAGGAACGCCCCTGCGCATGCGCCGGCGCACATCGCCAAATGCACCGAGGAGGGTACAATATATAAATGTATAATTTACCCTTCTTGATAAGTACTCTCCCTTCACCCCCTCCCACTCCTCTTCTCTGAAACCGGCGTGTAAGAACAAATTAGGGGTGCACCAATAGCACAAACTTTCTTGTTACAATCTTACAATCTATAAATAAAGGCTGTTCAGGGAGGAACCGTCGAAACTTCGAAAATAAGCTCTTAAGACAATTTTAAGCACATATTCTCCAATAAAGGCCTTGGATATTCCGCAATAACCATTCAAAAGTTGTTTTGGAAAAATACTTTCAAATACGTGCAAAAATTTGCATTTCAGAAACTTATAAAAACTATAAATAACATGAAAATTATTTATTATTTACAAAATAAATTAATATACTGATCACAAACAAAATATTGACACAGAAATAAAAAAAAGCTCCCAATTGTCACTAATCGAGTGCTTTTTTTTATTTTTTTAAATTTATTTACGCTTCCTCCCTGGGCACTTGTATATTCTATCTTCCTTGGTAGGGACCTTCCGCTTACCACCTTGCATCCGGGACTGGCGAGTAAGAATAAATTAGTGGTGAACGAATAGCACATACTTTCTCGTATTATTAGTGAGGGATACGTGATATTATTACATTGCATCTTCTATCCGATTCAGACATTACTTGAAAATAGAAACATATAATACAAAATTACGCGAAAAGAACTAATATTGTGAAAAATGACATATCAAATGGTTTAGAGATTGGATGTATGTAGGTACATTGGATCTAATATTAACATTTATATGTTTAGTAAGCAATTACGGTAATCACTGTACCAACCGGCTGTGTCTGCATAACAAACTTCTCGATGCTTTAAAAAGAAAGTTGAATATTTGCAATTTTCGAAACTTCAGACGTTTGATTTAAAATCGGATGAGTTCGAGAAAAATAAAGAATACCGATAGACGGATTTTTTTTTAAAAGCAACAACATATTTTCGATATCAGGGACCCCAAAACATGTCCAAATATCGAATTTTTTGCAGCTTTACGTAATTTTCTCTATACTTTGTACACGAGAAAGTAAAAATGCAAGAATATCAAAATTAATTAAAAATTAAAATAAAGCTCGTTACCACAGTAGTGCTCACGTATCCTAGGATCATTTAAAAAAAACGCGTTCTCTTTTAAAAGGAAGGAAGTTCCAGCAATTGTGGCCAAACTAACACGAGGATTGGGATGGTGTGCAGAAAAGATTAAAGTTCTCGCAACATTTCTGAGTTTATAACATGATATTTTTAATTTCAAAATAACAATTAATGATAAAATTAACCAAAAATATGTTTTGTGATTAAAGGGTATAGCAAAATAAGAAAGGTGAAATTGGCCCACGATCAAAGTAGAAAAGGATGCTATTATCTTATTTTTCTCCCAAAATAACGTAGAAAAATATGGATATTAAATTCCACAGGTAGCGATATGAGCCAGAACGAGTGAAGAATATAGATTTTGCAGAAAATCGGCTGAACGGTTTATGCGCTGGCGTGGTGCACAGACAGTCTGACGAACAGACCGACGTTTTGCTGGCAATCGATTTTTTGGTATGAAGAACGAACAAAACAAATTCTGGCTACACCACGTTTTACTGGAATTTTTTCTATATTTAGGAACTGGATTTATCCACTTTTTCGTAACAAGGGCCTGGCAATAAGAGTTTCTGTGTCGAAAATTCCCCATTTCCCAAGGCACGATTATAATATTGTCTCTTCTTACGTTAATAAGTGCGAGAGAGTAAAAACCTAACGTGGTCAAATGTGTTCATTCAGAAAGCATGCAGACTGAATTGCATGCGTTCTATAAGACCATTCCGCACGAAAACTGTACCGTATAAAAACCCCTATGGACTTCAGCGATGAGAAGAAGTGAAATGCTGTATGATGAATATTCACCAGGATGTAAAAACGATAATAATTAACATTGATGGCGGGAGACGTCTGGAAATTCCTAAAGGACTACCAACATTAAGCAAGATTTAAAAAAAGATTTTGAAAGTTTGCAAAATGTAAAGCGGAATAAGATTGATGAAATTGGTCCACAACCGAACTATAAGAGAATTATATCATTTTAATCTTCTCCTATAATGACCTAGAAAAATAATTATCACATAGTATGTGCTGTTGTAGCATCACTAGATTCATAAAGAAAGCGTACAGTTTGTTACCATCCCCTCGGCGCTAGAATCGTTCAGCAGAAATCTTCCATCCTTTTCAATTTTGTTGTTCGATTAGGAGTGATTCGTGAGATTTTGGGTATTGGAGTGGCAGATTCGAATTCTTGGCTTTTCTGGGTCTTTATTTTACTAACACGCCCAAAACAAACGCGTTTCTGCTGACAAGACTTCCTCCATTCGGAGTTTTTTTCGGCGCTCCCACTAGTCTTCGCGGCCACAACCATGATTGTAGGGACCACAATGACGGCCTTTCCCTTTTTAGTTTCATTAATATTTAACGCAAATGTACGCGAATGTACTTGGCCGCCCAGCTCATTTGTGTGCTGGCAGAACCCAGCGTTGCGCTTTGTGGCTACGCGTGTAGAAAACGTGCAGGTCGTATAAACACGACCTTTGGCTTCGAGTAAACTTTTAGTTTGGAATCTTAAAGTTTCAATACTTGTTATTCATGAGAATCCGCACGAATACTGTACCTTGTAAAAAAGTCCAATAGACCCATAGCCGCTGCTATCTACACAGAAATTCTTGTACATCTTACAAATACCCATTTTCCCCGACTGATGGGCAAACCCACATACACAGTTGCTTTGCAAGTACTACATGATTTAACTACGTTAATTGCCACAGAAGATGATAACCTGCCGAATATCTGTCAATAAGTTGCCTAAATATCAGGGAAAATGTATCGTTTATAGCAGTGTTATATGACGTTTCCCACTACATATTCATTAGAATAAAATGATCATTTTCGTTTCCTCACAATGTCCTTGAAGTATGTAACATTTATTCTGAGACAACCTGCATAATATGCTATGGATAGATAATCGTTTTGGGGAATTTTTAAAAACCAATCGACACAAAACGATGTAAGTGTCCTGGGGCTGGATACAGAATTACAACCCAGTCCCACATCCAACAGAATTAAGATGAAAAATAGTACGTCATTCTCTGATTACGACGTTCAAAACAGATTAATGAAACAAATTATAATCGTGCATCAGAAACGATATGCCTTTAAAACAAGTTACTGTGTCTTCGGGTAAATTGACATCATCTCATCACAAATTGTCATCATGTGAATTTTCTGGAAACGCGAGTTGTGTCGGTAAGTGCCGGATCCAAGGGGGGGCACGGGAGTCATACCTCTCCCCCCCCCCAAAGGCCTAGAGTTTTCGTTTATCTTCATTTGGCAAAATTAATTTCGATATTTAATTATGTTCGAATTATGTAATTATTGAAACAATAATATTGTATTGTATCATATCAATAGTACATAAATAATATGCAATGTAACAACAAACATGTTTATTACTTAACTAAAATATACGATGCCCCCTCAAAACATGAGCGACTGGATCCGCCCCTAGTTGTGGGACAGATAAGGAAACGAGGAGGGTCATAATGGGAACAAGTAGGTGTTAGGAGGGGGCACAAGTGGGGAAAAAGAGACAGATTGGTAAGATGTGACCGGAATTATATTTCTGAAGCAGGTTTCTATAAAATGAGATCTTTCTGAACTTTCTGATATTTTTTTTGAATTTTGGTTCTTTTGGGTGCACCCACTCCCTAGCATGGGAGGTCAGGAAAGTGTAGAAATCCGAAATCTACTTGTATATAGAACTAAATTCAAGGGAAAAAACAGAAATAATCTTTCACAATAAAATTAAAGCGTCTATTTGATATTCTGTGAAATTTAATATCAATCTTAACTAACTAACTTTTGGAAATATTTGAAGTAATACTATCGCACATGTCCTATTATGCTACATCGGACAGTTCAACAACAAATTATTGACAAGTTTTTGCACGGGTCAAGCTAGTTTTGAAAAAATTAATGCTGGCATTGAGCTTGGGGGGATTGATAGATTATTTCGTGCTTTTTGGCGCGTGAACTGCTATAGTCACGGGAGGTGGCTGTGTTCTTACCCCGGTTGATGAGATCCGGAGCCGACCTATACCTCGTCTTGTGGGCTTCTTTCCCCTTTGTTGGTATCTACCACCAGCGGGGCTCTGCCCTAGCTGGGACAAGCTCTAAGCTCCAGACTTGACTTCCGTCATGTGTGATAGGCACGTGAGTGCGTAAGTAAGAATGAGGATAGGACAAGGAAGAGAAAGCAAAGATCGTGCGCGGTCCATGGCCTGTTTCTTAGAGATCTGCTCCGCCTTTCGCCTGTTATCAGTCAGAGAAACCACGGAAAACGCCCGATCAGAGTAGCCAGTCGCTACAATTCTCCTCCCAGCTATCTAGCAAGTTTTGAAAATCCTTCCAACAAACAGTACTTCAACGCTAGTATCTCCTGACGAGGCACTGCAGTGACATGATCATTTGACGTCCTGCGCCACCTCTGCCGGTATAAAAAGATTCTGACTGAAAGGGAGTGCTTTGACAGCTACTGTTGAGTTATATCCATGTACTCAATTCGTCAATGCGTTCGTTTAGTCAGATCTTTTGCAAATGGTTTTTGTAGTGGTCGCCCGCGCCTCTTTGAATGAACCGGCACCGGGACGCAACTGTGAGGCGGCTGCGCCCCAGGAAAATGCGGCCACCGCTCACGAGAGGTCGCTGAGGTCGGGTTAAGCAGAGTCGTCACGCTTCGGTCGGCGAGACCGAGCGCGCCATCGGCCGTAAGCCGCGGAAGTCGGCGAGCCTTTAGCCCTGACCATGTATAAAACGGAGAAGTAACAGAGTTCCAGTCGTCCCATCATAGCGCTAGCTACGAGTGTGCTAGTTAGTGAGTGACTACGCTGCCAGCCAGCATAACGGACTTCTCTTCTGGTATTTGGATCGTGACCACAGCATTGTTGTTGAAGATCTTCTGCTTTGGTTAAATCTGCCAAGTCCCTGGTAAATCTGATTAGTTGGTGACTACGCATGTTAACGGATTTCTCTGTATGTTCAGCAATTGTAAATAAAAAAACTGTTTTATGAAATTAACTTGTTCTGGTCATAACAGTTGCAACGCCATCGCTCAAACAGACGTTCATTTACATCCCGCTGTGTCCAAGTAGGGAGGTCGTGGGGAGAGCGCGTACGCACCGCACACGGGGCAGCAGTGGCCGCGCGGCTGCACGGGCGCCTCGCAGGGCGGCGGCGGCGCGCGGGCGCAGCGGGGCCGCTGGAGGGCGCAGACGCGCTGTTCCACGGCGGCGGCGAGGGTGGCGGGGGCGGCGCACGCGCAGCCGGCCTGCTCGGTGCACTGGCCCCAACGCGTGCGCACCGCGCCCACCTCCTCCCCGGCGCCCGCCGGCGGCAGCACGAAGCGGCCGTCGTCCACCAGGCGCTGCCACGACAGCCCGTAGATGAACTGCCGCAACCGGAAGGAGTCCCTACGCACATCACGCGTCCTAGACGACCTCCGCCCTTCCGAGGCTGTCCATTAATTACCGAACGCAAGTTTGGAGTATTTTGAATATTCCTTCTTCCATCTGCAACGCGCGCTTGACTCCCCCTCTAAATTATAACATGACACGTGACAACGCCCCCATTTAAAAGGAGTGCAAATAAATTTGATAGCAGTAAAATAATTTGGATACGTGTTATGTGTTAAAATTTATTATAATTAAATTCAAAATTAGTTGGCGACGCTAACTGCACTTAAAAATTAGGGTGGGGACAATTTGTGAGTGAATGAAACTCCAGTTAAATTGTATTCTAAAATATAAGACAGGTTTACATATTTTTTTCGGAATTTGACAGATTCAATTCATATACCAATGATGAAAACACATTTCAATTTATTATAACATTATACATCGTAACCTTTTAATTGGCATTTTGTTTAAATAATTTTGGTAATATTTTATGCTGTATTATAACACTAAATAAAAGAAATTATTTCAGCAAATTTTCAAAAATTTTAAAAAATATCAGCATTACTTAATACTAAAATAACACCATCTAAATCTATGAAACAGCGTAATGCTGCCTAAGTCCCATCTCTCCCTTTTCAGCGTTGAGTAATTTATGGACGACCCCTTTTCTCTCACCTGATAGCTCCACCAGGCAGTATACAGGGTGCACAGCGTTTGAGCATTGGGAAGATATCTAGGTGTATCAAAATTTTGTATGATACTGGGGATTAACTATGAGTTGAGCAAATTATAATAGTCATTTAAATAATGTTTTTGAAAAATGATGTCCTAATAAGACAATATTGTTTGAAAATGGTTCTTGAAGCAATAGAAAAAGCCCGCGTGAAAGAAAATCCTGAGTGTGCAGGGAAAGAAATTTTAGAAATTATAGTATCATATGACAGTCGTCTACATAGCATAAAAGAATATATTCGTCTTTGTAAGGGTTAGGTATTGTGATCTCCCGTTTCGATTCAAGGTCAAAAGAGGACACATTCGCCGTTTATGCGACCGTCACCACGTTGAAACGCCCGCGCGAAAGTAGCACTCAAATTTGATTCTGTCATGCGGCGACTTTAGAAAGTTAGCGAAAACGACCGTAGAGTACGTTCCAATCGACTTCAATGGAGATCTTTTTTCAAAACGAGCTAAATTTACAATTACACCAAGATTTTATGCGAGATATCAACTTAGAATTTGTAACCACCATTGGACTAAAGATACCACTTTTTTGGGAAAATAGACCAGCATTTTGGTTTGCACAAGCCGTCGCACAATTTGCTTTAAGACGAATTTCTTCTGACAACATGAAATATTCCCACGTTTTATCCAACCTGGACCTTTGTTTCACCCAGGAAATCGAAGATAAAATAATCAATCCTCCAGCTACTAACAAAAATGAAAAACTACGTTCCGAGTTCATCAGACATTTATGTACGTCTCAGGAAAAACGCATACGGACGCTACTGCACGACGAAAATTAGAGATAGTAGCCCGACACAATTTCTTCGATATTTGCAATCGTTAACTGCACATCCATGACGAATTTTTTAAAATCCTTTTAGATAGAACTGCGATGCATCACTTCCGTCATACCTTAGAAGGCCATCACTTCACGATTTTCACCGAGAACAAACCTCTCACATTCGCATTTAGTCAGAAGGTCAGCCGGTACAATTGATCGTTTAATTTATCTTTCTTAATTTACAACTGACATATCGCTGGATCTCATAATATGAGCTGCTGATTTTCTATCTTGCACCATTCAAGAAACTCACAACGATTTCATCGACTATGTAAAGATTGTTTCTACACATGCTCAGGATTCCGAAACACAAGATTATGTTTCCGGAAACAAACATTTCTATTTAAAGCTCAAGAATTTGTCAGTTCGAAATTCTGCAGCCTCGCTTTAGTGTGTTACCACTTTGAATAGAGCCCGCTTTTACCTTACGCTATGCAAAGGTGCGTGTTCGAAGTCATACATTCGTTGTGCCATCTGGGCGCTAGGAGTTCCATAAAGCTTCTTACGTTTCATTTTGTGTGAGTTTCCATTCGCAAAGATTGTACTCGTACTCTTTGGTCTCACGCATGTATCGCATGCCAGAAATGTAATATATCTCGGCACGTGTGCCCTCGTTCCCGATTGCTTCCTTCAACAGACGTGCGAATATCGGCATTGTCGGTCCTTTACCCCCCTCACGTGGATACCGATTTATCCTATGATCGACAGGACATCGCTCTGGCCAAAAGCATCACCAGCGCGTGACATTTCAGGCACCAGCATTTTATCAAACAATGGATATCTCGTTTCGGCGTGACACGCATTATAACATCTGACCAAGCACGGCAATTCAAATCTGAGCTATTTAATACCTCTATAAATAGTTCGGAATTAAAATGAATAACACAATCTTCTTGTGAAGCTTATCACCCATCTTCTAAATGAATAATTGTAAGGTTTCATTGAACGTTGAAAATAGCGATACATTGCATTGGTAAGCAAAATTCCTCTTGGTCCCAAGACTAGCACTAATTTTAATAAGTGGGTGCGGTTTACAGTGTGCTTTCAAACCAGACCAAACATTTTTTTGAAAATTTTACTAGTTTTAGCACATTATTGCGTGCATTATTTGCGATTTTCAAAAATTACAAAAACAAGGTTTTCTTAAAAACGGCTCCATTTTTTTCTCTAAACTATTCGTAAAGGTAGTGCTAAATGAACTCTATCAGATGACATAAACGCTATACAGTTCTATTCCTTTGTTGTTGTTTTTATTACACAAAAGTATTTTTTTTTACTTGTCTCTCACGTTGTTAAAAATTACTGGCGATTTGTTCACATTCTTATATTTATGAGTGCATGTGCTTCAAATATTGTCATATACAGTTTCTCAAAAACAACAGTTTTCTGTGAAAACTAGCTGAAAATTGCGCATTTTCAGAAACGCTCAAACGCCGTTTTCTCAAAAACGGCTTCAAATTTTTTTCTTCGAACTTTTCAAACGAATAGTGCTAATTGCAGTTTAATATGACGTAAAGTTCATTTCGAGGTTGTTTTTTTTCTTTTTCAAAAATTAGACAGATAATTTTTTTAAGATCTCTCACACCTCTAATATGCATATTTCCAATATGCAATTGGTAAACACTATTGTATTTGTGTCTAATGTGCTGCAAATGCCTTTTAATGATTTTTTTCGAAAACTCAAAAATGTTCTGTGAAAAACAGTTTCAAATTTCGAGTTTACAGTAGCGCTTAAACGCCATTTTCTTGAAAACAGGTCCAAATTTGTCAATGGAAATTGCCATTTAGGACACGATTTTCCTGTTCTTTAATATGCTTAAAATAACATTTCCGTTCAACTGTTAAGAAAACGAAAAATTAAGAATTTTTTTAAAATATGTATTTTGGGCTGCGATGGATGGTAGCTGGCAAGGGTATATGGCAAGTCCGAAGTTAGCCGAGACTAAAAGAGACAACTAATACGGGAAAGTCTATGCCATTCTCTAGCACCACTAGTTATTTATTGCTTGTATTGATTTAAATAATATATCAATCTATTATTTATTAATTTTTATTACTTGAAATTTATTATTCGAACCTTTATTACTTTCCAAAGGAGTAGAGTTTGTATAAAGAAGTGGATGGACATATCAGGTAAAGTTCGCTGTCCATTAACCACT
This sequence comes from Gryllus bimaculatus, assembly GCA_017312745.1. Taxonomy (NCBI): domain Eukaryota; kingdom Metazoa; phylum Arthropoda; class Insecta; order Orthoptera; family Gryllidae; genus Gryllus; species Gryllus bimaculatus. The sequence continues at coordinate 3,513,040 of BOPP01000071.1, read as the reverse complement.
ATCCGTACAAAAAAATACAGAACAAAAATGGATCCGATTTCGACAAAATGGCTTTTGAGTGTTCCTGAAAATGCGAAATTACGAGCTAAATTTCACAGAAAATGTTTGAGTTTTCGAAGAACTTTATAGTACATCATTTAAAGCACGAGTACTCATATATCCAACATTGTACACAAATCGCATGTAATGTAAATAGGAACGACGTGTGAGAAATACATAAGAATATACAGTTTTATAATTTTTGGAAAAACAAAAGAATACATTAAAACTGTGATTATGTCATTTTAAGCATGTCATCATGCATTTATCGCTATCCGTAGAAAATGTTAAAAGAAAACATTTGGAGCTGTTTTTGAGAAAAACTTGTTTTTAATATTTTATAATATTGCTTACATTTCACTCAACATTGCTCACAAACTGATAAAAGTTTCGAAAAAAGTAATTCTGGGGAAGAAATTTAATTTGAAGAAAAATACGCTATCTTCAATATTGAAGCTTTAGGAAGTCGCCGAAAAAATCAAACTTTTCTAATACCCGAAAATGCAGAATTTACAAACGTAGGTCTTATGCCTTCTTTATAAGTGTATTTCACCATATTCTTAAAAGAAATTAATAGAAAAAGTTGGAGTCATTTTTCAAGACAAGTAGTTTTAGGTCCCAGAAGTTGCATGTGAAATTCCCTCAAAATTTGAAATAATTATTTCCTAAATCGCAAGGCTCAAATAGGGACAGGTAGAACTTTGTTGAATATTGTTTTTGCAACACAAAATCTACATTTAAGTGTTATTGTTAACAGACGGACGTTTTGAAATTACTGATGCTATAACACATTTTTTCTCATGCTTAACATACTTTTTCTCATTATTTGTTACGGCTCCGCAATATTACATTCTACAAGAACCTGCAATAGTGTTTCCCGCCAGTAACATTTTTTTCCGCGTGGAGACTCGTCGTCAGGTTCATCGAGTTAACTCTCTGTGCGCTTCACCGCTACACCAGTCGCTCTGCCGTACTCACTTTCGCCGACGATAAAATTTAATTGTCTCTCTTTTTTATTTCCGACACGCTGTTTCGAAAATTCAAATATTTCAAAGAAAATGAGGCCTTCGATAATCTTTTAAGTGACCCTCCTTTTATCAGTGGAAACAATTTGAAGTAGTTTTTGAAGAAATGTACATTGCATTAATTTCAAGCAGAAATTACGCGTACAATACATGTTTGTTTGTTATTGTTTCTTTCAAAAATTGCACATAAGGTTTTTAAAGATGTTTTTTAAACCAGACATTTAAGGCATAAATCTCTATATTAAATTTTGTAGTTTTGAAATGTTAATATTTTTGCCGGAAAAGAGACTAGCACATTTTTTTACTTAAGAGGAGAAAATCTAAAGAAACATTTTGGAACAATTAAAAAAATTGTTAAAAATTGCCTTCATTTCACGGAACATTACATGAAAACTCCTCATATTATCAAAGAATAGTACATAATCGTATTTAAAGATATGTCTTTGAAAAACAGATTTTATTTCTGAAAAATATGTAGGAATTTTCGATAAAAAAAATTTGTTTCATTTGATGTATAATTTTTATGGTTCAAGAGCATATGCGTTTTATTTTTAAACAAATAAATGTTTTGTTGAAAGATGCAGTATCTTTGTATCAGTGTATGTAGGACAACGCGGAAAAGACCCTGCCTTTAGTCCCTCCTTCCCCGAAGGGAGTGTAATTTTGTCTCTTTGGGAACGGACATGCAGGTTGTGCGTATGCCCATGCAACAAAAGGAATGTCACATTTATATATATATAATATTTTGTGTGTGTGGAAAGATTATAGTAGTACAAATGAAATTAGAAAGAAACAAAACTATTGTAAATATCTTGTCGTCGGGTGACCGCTGCTCTATAGCCTACTGTGAAGTGTAGGCTTCGGGCAGGGAGGGGTCGACCCACGGAGGGTTGAGGATGACGAGCGCCACGGTCAGCGGCAGAGGCGGCAGGCGCAGCGCGAACGTGGTTTTGAACGGCAGCAGCACGAAGTCCCAGCGGCACGGCACGCGCAGCGCGTGGGGCACCGCCGCCCACACCGGCGCCAACGTCCTGTCGGCCGGCTCCCACGCCTCGGGGTCGAGCCAATTCTGGGCGCCGCTGCGCACGAAGTGGTTCTCTGCCGACCAACACAAAACAGCGTCAAGGAACGGCCCATGCATGTTGGACAGGGGCGAATCCAACCGATTATTCTGGAAGGGGCCATAATAGATTTTTGTTACATAACATTATAGCATTTGTTATAATATTGAATATTACTTACATACTGTAGATATGACACTATACACTATTATTTTTAAGTAATTACACAATGCTAATATAAATATTTAAATCAAGTTTGCGAAATAAAGGAAGGTACCAAGAAAATGCTAGACTTGGGGGGGGGGGTGTATTGCCTCTGGGTAGGCCTGATATTGAACAGGATTGGGCTAAATTTTCCCCAGTCCGAAAACCAAAACTTTGTATCTTAAAAAAACAATAAAAAACAATTTAAATGTTTTAATGATTTTTAAATTATTTCAATTATAATAACAAACCGTATAATTTAAGATGCATTAAGATGTATTGAACTATTCAATAAAAAACAACTTTAATCAAAACAGTGTCAAACTAATACCTTAACAACATTAGTTCAAAATAAAGTATTCTGACAATAAAATGCAAGCTTTTATTGCTTGTACACGTGTAGGTCAACATCGGCAATGATAGCACTGCCACTTTCACAAACCTTAACATATCGTGTTACAACAGCACATTCTTTCTCGCATTATTTCTAAATGCGCTACAATATTATACTACTTCAAGAACCTGCAAAAGTGTTTTCAAACAGCAAACGTTTTTTCCTCGTCGAGACTCGAGTACCGGTTCTCCAGGTTAATTCGTCACGAACCTTATCTCTACGCCATGGAAACGGTCTGTCGTCAAACTCGGGCCCTAGTTTACATATTATTACATATATATTCACAATTTACTTATACAAAAACTAAATTCCCTAAAACTCTAATTTTACCTAACTTACATTATGTTCAACATTTTAAAA
>BOPP01000071.1:3482062-3509932 GCA_017312745.1 Gryllus bimaculatus | reverse complement strand
TCTGCCTTACTATTTACAATTATATACAAATTTTATCTACACAATCAATTAATTATTACACTTCGTCCATGATTCACAACAAACTATTTACAATACACGCCTGAACATTTCTATGCTATCAGACACTTCACTAACCCCCAAAAATTGTACCATAACACACAAATTACCCAACATTCACAAACAATCCACTTTCCAAAAACAATTGTTCATAATAGCAATACTTTTCCTTTAAGATTCGATACAATACAATTCAAGTGATCCAACTCAGGTGTAGCCTCCGCAATTCCTCAGTTCGGTTCCAGTGTATCAATTAAAACATCATTCTTAAGGCATCTGCGTTAACGTGGTCCTTCCCTTTTTGTGAATAATTTCAGATTGTAGTCCTGAATTTAAAAGTGACCATCGCATTAACCCTAGGATTTTTACTTGAGCAATTGTTCACCATACCAATGGATTGTGGTCAATTTCTACCTTGGATTTGGCGTTTCCGTCTAAGTAAATTTTAACTTTTGCACATGCCCAGATAATTGCCGTAACACTCTAATCTATCGGTCATCGCAATAACTCAGTATCCCGTGAAATTTTTCGACTTAAGTTTAAACACCGGTTTTCTTCTCCCTGTCGTTAACTATGCCAGAATGATGCCGATCCCTCTATTTGACGCATCAGACTGCACAGATAAAGGTCCTTTTAAAATTGGGCGCGTGAAGGACGGGTTCGTTGACATAGAGCGTTTCTCATTTTTAAATGCCACCTCGCATTCTGGCGACTTTAACCTTGCCCTTGCCGTTCGCCGACCTCGCACATAAGTCATCGTTAATGGTGCTGAGACTACCCGCATAATCGGGAATAAATTTCCTGTAATACCCCGTCAGCGACGATAAAAAGCACCGTACTTGTTTTTTTGTTTTGGTATAGGATGTCGCTTAATTGGTTTCACCTTGGCCTTTACTGGCCGCAAATCCAATTCCAACCATGTACCGCCAGGTTTTGCACATTCTCCGTGCATATTTACATTTGCTTCGCTTTCTCTAATATTAGAAACACCTGCTCCAAATGTCTAAAGGTGTTCCTGGCCCTGTTGTCGCCTAATAGAGAATTTGAATAAGAAGTGGAATTTGTTACCCTACGAATTTCGGAAGAGGCCCCACGTATCGATATTGATTTTGCCACCATACTCCGTTATCGGCGGTACTAAACTAACGGGGCCTTTTTGCGATCTTTGGTCCGTCTACCTTTTGGCACACATCGCAGATTTCACATAAGTCTCCATTATCCTGGAACAACGAGGCCATAAAAATTTCGCGCGACATACTGCGCTTTTGCTTTTAGTGCACCCTAAGTGAGCAATTCGCGCGTTTTCCAATGGCACACTTTCAGAGTGGCTGCCCGATATTTAGGTGGGGAACCACTAACATAATTAAAATTTTTCAAACCCGCCTTGCTGTGTCTGGACCGATACAAAAATACTGTTTTTAAACCGAATACCGCATCTCCCCCTGTTTCTGGTCACAGTGTCATACGTGTTCATAATACTTAATCTCCCTGTCACTTTGTTGTGACGGGCGGGAACTCATTCTGGCTAACATTTATGAGTTCAATTCACTTGGGAATTCAGTACACCTCGCACTTTCATCCCTTCACTAATAAGCTTCCTCCGGACTTCCCTGATCTGTATTTCTACCTGGCTCGCTACTGACGTTTCCTGGCCCGTCGAGCCTGCCACCTCCCCCTGCACCGCTAACTGGCGCCGTTTCAGCGCCTTTTGGACCGAGATAGTTACCGCTGCAACTACGTGTGGAATCAATAAATCGCTGCATTTACTTTTCTTCAATAACGCGGCTGTTCGATTACTTAATAAGTAATCATCCTCTGTCACATTTCGCGAGGTACGACAGCAGCTCTCGTGACGACCTTTACGAACGGTTCCTTCTATCCGGACTTCTGCTACCGGGAGAGTTGCGTGCTGAGGCATCCCAGTGGTTGCATAATCCACACCTTCTCCCGTCAAATTCTCGTAGCTGATGAGATTTCTCGTTTACGATATCAAACGACGCGCCTGAGTCCCTCAAAATCTTCCCGCTATACCGTTAATTCTTCCCTCACTCACGTCGTGAAAGCAATTCTGCTAGCCGTTTGTCCACCACATGATTTATCTTTCTGCCTCGCGGCGCTGCGGACACTCACGTATCATCGTGATCGACCACCACAACTGTAAACATTTCCGCTTGTCCTGGCCTTCTCATAAGCGGCCCTGACATCGGTTTTCCCTTCGCGCATGATTTCCCTGATATTTCAAATGCTTTTGACATGGTTGCTCGCGCTCGCTACATGTTCGCTGCGGCTTCCGGTTTCCTGTACTGGTAAATGTGGCCGTTTCCAACTGCCGTATGTATTTCATAATTATCTAGCTTACGAAGCTAATCAGAGGTACCTTAAATTCCCCACCACTCATCAATAAAATGCTCTTTGGTTTCGATAGGCAACTCGGCTGTTTCAGTGATCCGTACAATTAAATTAATTAACTCTTTCAAAACGGTCTGGATGTCTATCCAGCTACCCACTCTTTACAATAATTTGTGCAACTCCCTCGGTATAAAATTCGAGGTAATATTATTGCCGGCTTTTACATGTTTCGTGAACCAATTGTCGAACCTTCTCGCATTTGAATCTGTAACATTCCAATAGCCCTATACTTTATCGGCATATTTATCCTCCTACCTTGCCCTTCAAGGTAGCGACACGCATTTATCTGATGTGGAGCAATGCCATAAGATTTGCCACACCACTCTTCTTCCAGGATTTTCCTAATTGTTGCGGCCCTGACCTTTCGAACACACTCATGAAAATGCCGTTATGTCGTCGTTTTCCGCCATTTAAAACGACTCATAATAGATTTAATGGAATCTGAACTTTACCCATCGATTCAGAGCTGGCGACTAGCTCATAGCGCCTGTTCACCTGTTCTATCCTGAGTTTTCTATTTGAACGCCTTCGTTCTTTTTTCTAATTCACTGTTCGCGCCTTCTCTCTCTTCTTTTTCTAATCGCGTTCGCCTTCTCTCGTTCTTTTTGATCCTTATGGGCTGAGCCTATCGCTTTCCACAAATTCTCCGTCGAATCGGGTATGCTCCCTATCAATTTTCCTTAACACAGCTAACGTTCCCCCACTGTGACTATCGAGGTCCTAATTCCTGTGCCACGTGCACTACACCACTCTCTCCTAATCTCCGGTTAAATAAGCGCTAATTAAAACCTGAACTGACTAAACCAATGCAAGATAACTATACTACGCCGGATCCTTGCTGAATTTGTGATTCTGTCAAAGCGGGTGGCCTCGAGACGTCCTTCCTTCCTTCTCCGTCCTTCCTGTCTGTCGTTCTGCGGTGTTGTAGTGATGGCTTGGGCGTCTTGGCTCGCTGATTCTTTGGCGGTTGTAGCCGTAACTTATGTCTAATTCGTCGACATCCCGCCCACGCACTGGCCCACCCACGGTTACCACTAATTATGCCTATTAGTTAATTGCCACTATGCTCTTCTTGCGTAGTAGTTGATTACCCGTTGCCACAATTTATGTTCGATAGTTGGTGTGAATTAGCTCCTCCCCCGTTGAGATTCGATTACCGCTGCCACCAATTATGTTTATATTGGTGTGATCTAATCCCCTCCCCGTGGATAGTTTACCGCTGCCACCAATTATTGTCTATAGTTGTGTGCTCTATCCTCCTCCCCCGTGGGATAGACGTTTACCGCTGCCCACCTAATTAGTTATCCGTCTGTGACGTATCAGGATTATCACAGCGACCACAGACAACAGAAGCTTTCGTTATAACAATATATTATTAACAAAGAAAACAAAACAAATTATAACTTAATATCTACTACCACCCTAGCTCTATAGACCTACTATCCCTGATCGCGGAGGCGATGCCAAACCCATGAAGATGGTTTTGTTGTGGCATTCGCCACTCTACTTTTGAAGCGCGCACAAAGCTAGCTTCCGGACCGGATGTCACGGCTGGGACACAAAGTCGCTCCTGGCGCACCAACGGCTGGTTTGCCTCGATCGGCAGGAGCGATCTTATTCCGATTCAGAATCGGCGTGAATCGTGGCACTCAACACTCTTCCACCTCGGAGCACCGCAACAGCATCGTTCCCCCGTGACCGCAGTCACCCCAAGGACATAAGTCCTCAGGCTTCAACTAGTGACTCCAGCCTCGCGAGCCTGGCTCCATATGCAACCGTCGTGGCGGGCCAAGTTTTTGTGCACACTGATCCTCTGCCAGCGTCCCCAAATAGATGCCACGAGGCACGCTGGCTAATACGTTACACTAGAAAACTTCCATTAAATACGTTTTCTTTTGAAGCAACCATTCGTCGTGATATTTCGAGCTGGGTTTGGGCTTACCTTTCCCGCCACAGCTTGTACGTTTGCAAACCCCTTCCTGGACGAGAAGTGAGAGGGGAGTCAGGGGATGTTACTTGTGTACGTAAATATAGGCTTCCCTGGCAAGCAAGTAGATCGTGCGGGCACGTTTTGACGCCCCTATAAGAAGAAGGTTTTTCTGCATATAGGACTAACATTTATCCACTTTTTCGTTATTAGCAAGCCTAATTTTTCTGTTGTAAAATCGCCGTTTTTTCTGCAGCATTACACAAATTTCTCTACACTATGAAATCGATGTTTTAAAAAATACACATTTGCCATCATAAACCGATATACGAGAATTAACATCAATTGAACCACAAACATCTGTCACTGTTGTTTCATGTTCAATATTTCGAAAATAAAAGTATTATTCGCGTAATTTTGCGTGAAATATAGGCAATTTTAATTTTTCAAACAATTTTTTCTCAAAAACGTCTCTAATGTTTTTCTTTAAATTTTAACTTCATATGTATCAAGGAAAGGTAAAACGTATGGTGCGATGTTTCGCGAACGTAGAAACTTTAGGCGAACTCGAAAATTGAAAAAAGTTAACATTCCAAAACTACAAAATTAGGTAGAGATTTTTGCCTCATACAAAGTCTGTTGTAAAAAATCAGCTCTTTAAAGCAGGCCATGCACATTTTTTAAATGAGTAGTTTCACGTTACTTGTGTTTGAAATTTATGCAATTTCTAAAAAAAAATAGTTTTTTCTAAAACCGCTCCAAATGTTTCCATTACTTTTTCCACGGACAGAAGGGACGCTTAAAAGAATGGGGCGGGTCTCATTTTCAGTAAACTTTCTGAATTTTCGAAAATTGCACATTTAGAAATACTGCGAGAAAGTATGTTCTGTTGTAGCCCTCTAGTTTTATGCGTAACCGAGGTTCTCCAACAATTTGTCAATTCCAATGCTATAATTAAGTACAGTGGGGCCACTAATCACAAAATAATGTGGGTTCTCCACCCAACGAAGTCTTCAGATTTACTAAAAGCCTTAAAAAAGATTTTTTCCCCTAGCCAAATGCTTATTTCCCCGGCCCTCAACTAAAGGGCGAGGAACAGCTCTCACCCGGCGCGCCGCGGCCAGGCCCGGGGTCGACCAGCGCGAGCGATCCGTCGCGCCGCAGCAGAAGCGCGCCCGCCCGCGCCAGCACCAGCGACCGCACCCGCACGCGCGCCGGCAGGTCCAGGAGCGCGTCCCCGGGCCCGTCCACCACCGCCACCTCCCCCGGCGCCGGCGGTCGCCCCGCGCTCCAGTTCACGCCGTTAGCCCAGTTGGTGTCGAAGCGCAGACGCTTGACGCGAAGCACAGCCGCCGACGGCGGCGCCAGCGCCCCTGCAACATCACCGCCTCGCTCGAGGGATTTCCACGGCCGTGTGCCCTCAAATTTCGGAGTGAATGTGCCTACTTTAGATGGAAGAAAGAGAAAGCACTAATCTGTCAGGCAAGTGTGTCTAACACAGGCATTTACTCTTCTGAAGAAGAATAATAGTCTTCAGAAGAGTAAACGCCTGTGTCTTGGAAAATGGTGGTCACTTTGAGCATTTACTCGACGGTCAGTTTGTCATTTTAAAGAAAGTATACATTTTTTTAATGATTTTCAATAATATTAATTGTCTACTGATTTATGTTGTATTAGTATTTTTAATAATTTTATTAAGGGTTTCGTATTTGCTTAATAATCAGATTCAATAATAATAATAATGATAATAATAATAATAATAATAATAATAATAATAATAATAATAATAATAATGATAATAATAATAATACATCATTATTGTTCTAAATAATGGAGAGCTTCGCTGTAATTTTTCACAAGATATCTTCTTGATTACTTTCTGAGCCGACTTTCAATAAATAATAATTGTTACATTCATGTTAATAAATTGATAAACAGTTATAAATTCCCTCCACATTTTCAGTATTAGTTTTGTTTCTTTAGCATACTGAACATAATAATTTAAACAGTCTTTTTTTTTTACTTATGTCTCTGCTAACCCCTCCCCACCCCACCCACTCTGTGCAGCGCGAAAAGCTCCGGCATGTGAGCCACATACCTGCCCGCCTAAAGTCTTGAATGGGGAAAACACAGAAACAGGAAAGTTGATGCAGCGTATGACCTGACGGTCGCTCTTCTGTTGTCTCGACGTGCGACGCACAAACGAGAACTCTAAAACGTGTGTTGCGAGTTAAGCTAAAGACTTTGTCTCTCTCCCTCCAATGATATATATATATATATATATATATTAATATATATATATATATATATAATGGGTGTGTGTATCAATTACTCGGTTAATCGAACTGAACGTAGTGCTACCTGAAGGAACCACCACTTTCTCTTCGGTTTTTAACACCAAACGACCCATAGGCTGACCGATAGAGTGGTGCCTCAATCACCAACATTCTCTGGACTTCAGTGCGGGTTATTATAAATAGAAATCAACTTAGGTGGACTAACCGCAATGTGTCCACTCAGGTAATTACTTTGTAACTTCACATATAAATATTTTCTCTATTTGGATCTCAGGGTAAGGTGAATCGTACTCGAGATTTTGGAAATTGATCACGACCACGATATTCTTTAAAACATAACACATTATTCAAAAAGGCATAGAAACGTACACATACTACAAAACAAAACAAAAACCCTTTAAACCTATACAGGAAACATAACACTTATAATAACACTTGTCTAGCGGCTGGCTGTTTTGATCGGTATTTTCCGAGGTTTCTCCCATGAACACCAATCGAATGCCTGGGCAGTACTCTAACGACCGGGCCACGGGCCGCGCGATCTTTCCTTTCTCCTCCTCGTCCTATTATTTCCCTAACACTTTCACTTACATTTACCACACTACCACATATGTTGGCAGATCAGACAGCAGCTTAGAGCTTGTCCCGTCTGCAGCGGTTCTTCAGCGGTGAGAGATACCTGGATACGGAAAACCTCGACATGCAGTTCGGCGCCTGGTCACACCATCCAACGGGGGATGATTGCTGCCACCTTCCGAGGAAACGTACGTGCATTACATTTGCGGGTCTAATGACCTTAGCAGTTGACGCGCCCGGAAGTACCAAATAACCATTAAATCGATCTAAAGCACGTTACATAAACATCCCTTTACCCTTGAGCTACTCACTCAACCACAGCAATTAAGTGTTGTTTGAAGGTTGTACGTCTCCAATGACTACACATGTAGTTTACATTTTTAAATTGGGTAGAAACATTAAAAATATGAAAATATGGAATAATATTTTTGAAATGTTGACATCATGCACAACCTGGCGGGAATGCGGGCAAGGATCGAAATCAGGCAAGGCAGCATAGGGCGAGGACGGTGGCAAGGAGTAGAGTGGGTTTGTGCAGTTTGGCGTAAGGCAGGGCAGGTCGACATGTGTGGTACTGAAGAACATGTGTGTCTCTGTGTGTGTGTGTGTGTGTGTCAGGGGGAGATAGGCACAATAGGCGCAATCAACCGCGTGGTATTTATGGAAGAAACCACGAAAACATCGCTATCAGATCAGCCGGCCCTTAGAATTCTCTCCCGAACAGTGGCTGAATTTGACCTAGCTGTTTATCTACGGGCGGAACTTGCACCACTGTCGGGACACGAACGCTATGGCCTCCCGAACGTACTCCTGGCAATGGCTACAGTTGTTGCCCTGAGCTAACTCTGCCGGTCCATTGGTTCTGTATTTCCATTTTTTCTTGACAGCTGTCCTGTCTTAAGGCTCGACAGCCCGCTACGGGCCTTGGCCGGTCAGCGGTGACCCAGCCTCTCGAAAAAGGGATAAGGGGTTTCGTATGGTTAGCACGAGGTCATACCTTCACCGTATATACTGGCCTTCTTAACTTTAGGTTGGGCAGGGTAACAAAGCAATAGCTGCATTTGTAAGGAAAGCGCGCAGATTATAATTTGCTCGGCCGGCAATCCAACCCGGTGCTGCGCCGTAGAAAGCGAGCGTTAACCAACGAGCCACCCGAGATGGGTCTTGACAGCTTCTCTCGAAAATTTAGAAGAAGAGTTTCTTGCAATATTTTCAAAGACATCAAAATCTAAACATGAAGTAAATGTATTTCGTTCAAATATAAGCTTAAAATATTGTTAAATATTTGCCTTCATTCATCCGAAAGGGGGACACGCATGAGCGTAAATACAGAATTTTTCAAGGACGGCAAGCCCTTTGAGTTCGAAATGCGGGATATATAGGAAATAAAATTCTGTGGCATGTACTCATTAAAGAATATGTCTTTAAATTACTGTTTTTAGTGTGAATTACAATTCAAAGAAACTAGAAAATTGACAATTCATTGCTCTAGAATGAAAAAAAACAAGAAGAGATATCGATGAGCAGAATGCGAAAAATACTTGTACATTGTTTCCAGAGGGTTGAGAAATGCAGTAGCTGTTGGCTTTCGAACACAGCCGTCAACAATTACCAATAAATGCGCAAAATCACACGAAAAATATTTCAAGGGTTTAATTATTATGTTCTTTGTAGTCGAAAGACTATCACAAAGTAAATGTACTGTGTAGTACGTGCCAACAGTACCTTGAACATTTTTGGATATTCGAGAGATCTGTTGGTTTTGTGCGGAGTGCGGCATTCACTTGTTCTTGAATTACCCCCACCACGCGCTGAAAACCTAAGATACCAACCATAAGCGGCGAAAACCATACCGTGAAATTGAAGAATGCAAGATCGGCCGCCGGATATACCATCGTGGTCGTGTTGGAGAAGGACAGTAGGTTCTGGGTATGATTCACCGGGAAACTAGAGATCGCCTGAATGTGTGCCCCGATTACAGAAGGGATTCTGCCACGTTGCAATTGACTTTGCAGCACGTGGAACCCGGCAATACAATTTACACTGACTTCTGGAGGGGTACAGCCAGCTGGAAAGAACAACTTTATCCATGGGGAAGTGAACCACACTCTTCACATTGTGGATCCTGTTACTGGGGTTCACACAAACAACATTGGATCCAGCTGACATCCCCTTCGTAGAAGACTGGCCCCAGGGGTGTTTACTACGAGGACATGGCTATGCACTTGGCAGTATTTATGGTACCGAGATTGCCAGAGGCTGCGCCGAGATCCGTTCAGGGCAATGGTGGACACGGTAAGAGAAAATAATTCATGAATTGTGTGCCATTTCTGCAATAAATTTGCTTAAATCTACCTTATCTATATTCTATATTTCATGCATATTGATTCCTATGATCTCTCTTGCCTTTCTGTAACGTTGATAGCGCTAAGTGGACGGGGAGTCAGAATACAAGTGAGCATCGCGCATCGCTCATAACCAGCATCGCTAGTATCTCTTTTTACTGATATAACATCCTCAATTTTCTAAACTACTAAACTTACTACCAAATGAGCAAAATTAACATGTGCAAAATTACATTTTATAATTACGTACTATTTCTTAGGTGAATATTAAATAATGACACACTCGTAAAATATTTCAATTTTGTTTTCTTAAGGCAAGGGCATGGCTATCCTAGGAATTGCGTGATTCTCGTTATACCCATTGTGTCACGCAAAAAATGGTGGGAGAATGAGGGAGTAAGGGGAGAGAGTGAGTGAGGGAGAGATAGTGATAGAAGGGGAGAGAGAAAAAGAGAGTTCTGATTTTTGTATTGAATACTCGCGTACTCTTATCAGTGACGTCCCACTGGTGTAATGAGATACATGGCGCAGCCCATATGCCCGCAATTCATCTTACACAAAATAGGGTTTGAATGGTTCAGTTTTCCATTTTGGCTTCAAAAATTAGCTAAAATTAAGAATTTATTAAGATTTTATTGGAATTTTTTAAAAAAAGTCTCAAGACTTAAATGTATAGACAATGTATTTAGTTATATTACAAACTCGGAAAATTGTTAAATGTTCATCAATATTCATTCACATTTCCGGAACATTAAAGAGAGAGAAATATTTTTATTAACAAAAGTAAATGTTGAACATGGTAAGATGAAAGTGTGCATACTCGCAATGCAAGTATCTTATTCTTGCAGGAACTCGTTCTCAAGGCGAGGCAGTGGGAGGGAGGGGAGGGCCTCCCCTCGCAGAAGCAATTTTTGTAGTTTTACTCAATTTATTCAAAACAGCTACCACATGTTAATCGCATCACATCTATTCTCATAGTGAAAAATTGGTATAATACGATTATTCTTTATTTCAAGCAACCCAGTACCGATTCTTATTTGTTAGTTCAAACTTTTGTGTGGCGAGTTTCGCCCTGAAATTGGAACATTCCTTCCCTCTGAAATACTTTCTGGATTCGGTCCTACTCTTACTATAATATTGAGCTTTTAAAATCGTGTTAATTAACTCAACAAGCGTCGTAGTATTTTCCGCACAACGTACACAGTTCTCTTTCAAGTTCATACTGGAATGTGAAGATACAGGGACCAGCGTGTTACGCATACTAGCGTAGCTGCCTCCCAAAATCGGAGTTTCATTTTTGTTTTTGATATTTGCACTCGAGTAAGCACCGCAATAATAACACACCGCCTTATGTGGTTCAGTGTATCTTGCTATCACTGCAGTTCTTTTGACCTGGGGTTATAGGGATCGAGTATCGATACTAGCTAGATACCCAGGTGAAATTCCACCGCTGTCTGGAGGAGAATTCTAGCGGCCGGCTGATCTGATCGTAAGTTTTCAGTGATATTTTCAATTAACGCTAGGCGAATGCCGGGCAGTACCCTAACAAATGGGTCTGGACCGCGCGCAATCATTCCTATCTCTTCCTTGTCCTATTTTCACCCCTTACTTGCACACACATATACTATTATCTCATACTCTTATCCCTACACTATCCATACACCTCGAATTTAAAAAAAAATATTCATCAGAAACTATTACACATAACATTGCTTCTTTGTGATTCACCAAACAACACTACGCCCGTTTCCAAAATGGTAAGTGTGCAGCAGAAAGCGAATTGCGATTTGGAGTATGAAATTTAAGGTTATTGCCACATCTTAAAGGCATTTAAAAAATGTCCATGTCCAATAAGATGGTGCTCCTCCACACTGGCCTACATATGTGTTTCCTTAATAATGAACGTCTACATCCATTAATGGGCCGTTGTGATGATGACGACTTGGTACTGTTTGCATGGTTGCCTAGATCTCTCGACTTTACAGTTCCTGATTTCTTCCTTTGGGGCACGTCAAAGACCTGGTTTACTTGCCACCATTGCCAACAACAATAAAGGAACTTAGTAATCGCATTGTTGTTGCTGTGAAGACCGTTTCCCAAAAAATGCTACATCATGTTTGAGCGGAATTAGACTATCGTACAGATGTGCGTCGTGTGACGAAACACCATATTCAACATTTAGGACAAAATGATAAAACTTTGAGATTGAAGAGATTGAAGATATACCAATGTAGCACTCAAAGGATGGATTTAGGGGGGGGGGCAAGGGGAGGCAACTGCCCCATCCCACAAACCTTGGCACAAATTTAAAAAAAAAATTTAGACACTTAATTTCACGGATCGACGAATTTATAAATGAAACATTTCCTTTTTTCTGTATTTTGAGAAATATAATAATAATTAAGCGAACAATAATTTAATTAAGCTGACCTAATAACGTATATTAATCAATTGGTGAACTTTAGATCAGTATTATAAAACGCGCGGGATCATGTTCAGCGTTATTGTGAATATCCCATATTAAAATCTCCTCTTTCATTTATATTTTGCTTTTAAACGTTATTTACTTAGAAATTAAACAGTTTCGTGCCTAAAATCATGAAGCATAAAACTGAATTTTAACTCTCAAAAAGAATAAGTATTTCCCGTTTATATTATAGATAGAGATAGAGATAAAGGTGGTGACAGAGCCCCCTTGGTATCTTGTCATGCATCGCAAACATTCTAGCAGGAACGATTTTAACAACTAGTTTAATAACTCCTTTTTCATCGTAGCTCTGTGGTTCAGTTGTAAATGAGAGTTGATGTGAAACAGCGGTGTACCTTGGTTTCGGTGTTTTCTTGGTTCTAAAAGCTTTGGAAGATAAATCTTTGACTTTTAATTACAGTTTGAGTTCACTTAAACCGATTCTAATTCTTAATGAATGAAATACAATATGTTTAAACATTTTTTATGCCTACAATCTTTAATTTCGAACGTGTCAAGGCTGGTATTAGTTTGCAGAATTATAACATGGCTATGGTTGTAAAATGAGCCTCCACTCCACACTCCAACACTCCAACATTTGTTCGTACTATTTTTGTTTTCGACGCCACGAAAGGTTCTAGACCCAAAACAAAAAGAAACTATTGATACTATAGAATGGCACAGACTTTATCATACTAGTTAGTTTTCTAATTTCGTTGGTCGGAGCTAGCTTTACGGCCGTGCCTCATTCTCTTACCAGCTCCCATTCTTCGCCGCCCAAACATTTTTTCACCCTTACTCAATTTTTTTATTTCCTAATGGCAGAACCGAAAAATTACTTCAAATTTTATTGAAGAGATTATTTTATTATCGTTCTATGTGGAAATATTCGTTGAAAAATTTGATGTCATTTTACGAAAATGGCGTCGAAGTATTACTGTAAATGAGAAAGAGGCTCTTCTCCACAGAAAACTATATTCGATTACGAAATGCTTTATTGAAAGTTGTTTGAAGCACTGCCACTCACAAATACAACAATGTACACAAATCGCCGGAAATGTGCTTATTAGCGGCGTGAGAGATATTTCAAAAAAATTCGTAGCAACTCAAAATTATATCATACACAGAATAAAAGAATACAACAAAATGAATTTTATGTCACATTAAACAGCGTAATTTGCGTTCCGTATAAAAATTTTGAAGAACCTGCCACAACCGCTGACTCAAGAGGCCGAATGACTTGGCCGGGCTTTTTGTAAACATGATAGGTTATGTAACAATAATAAGTGGATAAAATCTTCAACTATGTGTACAGAATCCATGGTCGAAGGATAAATCTATTATTTTACTGAAACTGGCCTTAAATGGTTAGGCCGCATTTAATGTGCTTTACAAATCAGCATTGAACCTATGTACTTCAATTATTTTCATATTATTCGCTTCTGTTGCAGCTATGAAAACAAAGTTACTTTATCATCAAAATCTATCAACATCGCACTCAGTAATCAACATTTTTTGTACACCAGCATTATAAACGAGCTTTTATGTTGCCAGAAATCGTTCATAAAAGGGCATCTTATGGCACAAATGATGACATACTAGAGTTTACGGCACAAATGATTGCGTCGTCACACATTCAGCCAATTGCAGCGAGAGAATCGTGGGGAGGTAGCGGTGAACGGAACAGCTGACCACCGTTTTCTCGCACAATGTCAAATACCCGAGTCGTCACAGGGACGTTGTTTCGCAAAATTAAGTTTGATTATCTTATAAATGTATACTTACGTTATACAAAAAAATATAGAATGCAACTCGTTTATAATGTTGCTTTATTACATTCGCACAAATTTGAAAACTCGCTCCTAAAGTCGCTCGGTTTCAAAACATGTACTCATGCAATAAAGCTTAACATTATAAACTAATTATAAAATTATATTAATTATAATGATTATATTAATTATAAATGTTAATTATAAACTGTTATAAATTTCTTATGGACGGTGATCTTTGTAAGAGAGGCTCCGCCTTACAGCCTTTAACAACGAGCCGCGCCTGGTTTAAAAGTATTGAATTCACTGAGATTATTAGTGAACTGCGTGAACTATCTGCTGTCTGTGGTGTTTATTAAACGATTTATATCTTCATCCTGTTAAATGCAAATTTAGGGACCGTCCATAATGTGGGTGCGGGCGAGAATGGATTGGTTTTCCAATTATGACGATCGAGATTATGTTTCACAAATCAGCTGATAACTTCATCAGATACATTATAAACTGTAGAGGGCTTGTAAATTTATTTGTCACTCATGTGAATACGAAATAAAGGCAGTAAGTGTATGATAACAAAAGGAAAAATAATACCTGCATGGACTAAAACTACTAAGAAATATTTATTTATTTAGTGTAAAACAGTAAACTGTATGTCACGTGTGGGGGAGATCATCCGCGCATACTTTCTTTACTTCCAGAATTCCTTCCCAACATTTTAACTATAAATAGTTGAAGGTGGATAAAAGTTTAAAAATTAAACCAAATAAATAATAATATTGGTAATAATAATAGTAGTAATAATAAAAATAATACTAAAAGAATGTTGAAAGAGCGAGATTAGCAACATTTGAATAACTAGACATTTTTATTCCCGAGTCATAGAAAATTTATTTGCATCGGTAAACGAACTGCAGATTGGAAAACAATGCAGTTGCTAAAAAAATATTAACTCACCTCCTGTTGTTGTTTTTCTGTTTTTGTTTTTCTGCATTGCTAAGAAAATATTAACTCATCTCCAGAGAAGAAGAATTAATATTGATTAAGAAATAAAGATAAAAACTAAGAAATAAATAATGCTAACTCAAATCACCATAAAAGCACATAAAATTATCACACCAAGAATTCCGCAACTGAAATCAACCAGAGGTTCGCGTTATCCGCATTGGTTCACAGCACTCTCGCTCACGGTCTCTTGAATCGCTCTCAGAAATTGTTTGGTTGATTCGCGGAGTAAATGGAGAATATGTTCTCTAGAGTAAAATAACCATCCACAAGCGTGGTGAGACGCTTATTTTCTACCCGAGAGTAACTATGGTAGAGTGATGCTTACTCTCGGGTAACTTTCCTCTGCTGTTGGTGAAACCGCCCCTTGGAACTTCTTCAGTTGGGCCAGTGCCCCGCTGAGGGAGATACCTGGACCGAAACTCCCCAATATGGCATACAGCTCGACGTATGATCTCACTTACCAGGGGGGGGGGATCACCACCACCTCTCAGGAACCACTAACATTCACTACAATAACGGAACGAATGAACGTAGCAGTTCATCCACGGAAACAATCCACCAAATATGTCGGGAAGGCGACGCCGCCTGCGGCTACGTACCGAGCAGCGCCAAGAGCAGAGCGGGCGCGCAGAGAGCCATGCGTGGTCCATCTGTAGCTTCACGCCCCTGGCAGCGCTGCCCGGTCACGGCCCGGCGCGGCGCGGCGCGGCGCGTCGGCGCCAGGCCCCTCCCGATAAGCACAGCCATCGGCCACCACCACTCACACATTGGCTTTCACACTGGCCATCTGGCACTCAGGAACAACGAGAAACTAACGTTTTTACTGTGCCTCGGCTATATGTGGAATATGGAGAAAGGATTGGAATCGGTACAAAATTCGAGGTTGGAATTTCGGAAGAAAATTCGGTTTGAAGGCCTCTATGGAAAAAAGAAAATAAAAGAAATATGAAGTCATGGATTTACGTGTGTCACACGAAACTCTGGTAGGTTAGCAGATTTTGAGCTATCTCATACAAATTTTGAAAAAATGTTTTCAGTACCGTTCCAGTGGTGTTGTACCACAGAGTGTCACGTAACTTAAGCACTTCCTGCAATTTTTGAACAGTTGAAGTGAAGTTATTGCAATGCAGTTTTCACGGAAGGGGCATGATGGAATGGGGCTAATTGATGTATGTATTACTTTCCAATTTATCACTTGTATTTTACGATATATAGATGTAACTTTGTTTTTTGTTTTGTTTTGTTTTCCAATGGAAGTATACATATTTTTACTTTCTCGCGCTTGAGAAGGAACGTCTTAAGATGAGAAGGTTATGTAATGCTGACCCAAAAAACGGTGAAAGTTTGATAAAAAAAACTCTTATTACAGGGCACTGGTAAAGAAAAAGTGGATAATCCAGTTGCTAAATTTAGACTGAACCCATGTTTTATAGGTCCTTGATACTGAAAAATCGATTGACGGCAAAATATCTTCTTCTGTCCCTCTGTCTGTGAACAACGTTAGCGACAAAACCGTTCAGCCAATTTTCTCCAAAATTGATATTCTTCAATCCATCTGGCTGATGTCGCGGCCTCTTGAATTTGAAATCGATATTTTAATTCTGGGAGAAACTTTACACGAAGTCCCTGTAACAATTTTCAAAATTTTCAAAAATATGGCACCATCGATTTTTATTGAATTTTGTTGTTGTATAGTCTAAAGAACGTTTAAGACAACGGCGCAGATCTCACGTTAGTTGATAATCCTGATTTTTCGAAAATTGAAAACATTCAAAATTTTTTCGGCGTCCTCCTACAATTAAAATTGCGAAGATACTTTTTTTTACTTAATAAAATGTCCACATTTTCAAATAAGGTCATGTTGAAGGTTTCAAAATAATGATGGGATGCAGTTGGATGCTGCATAAGTTAAAATGTGTATATTATTTCATATTTCTTTGATCGTCTCTTACATTTTGTTATACGTCTGCAAATTAATATTTTAGAAATTATATAACCTATTTGAAATAAATATGAAATAAAGATTGTTAGAGTTCAGTCGAGCCTAATTGACGCAGTTGGATGCTACGTAAGTTAGAATTTGTTTATTATTTCATATTTGATTGATTATTATTTCTTATATTTATATTATTCCATTTTAAATCGGGTACTTTAATTGTGTGAAATGTGAAAACGAGTGGGCGAGTGATCAGTGTTGGTTGTTGTTATTCACATAACGCGGCACTGATAACAGAAGGCGATAATGACGGCTGCCTTCTGTTCGCAGTAATATAAACGAATACTTATGTGTGTGTATATATATATATATATATATATATATATATATATATATATATATTAATAATTACTATTATATATTATCCCATCTATTTGCCAACGTTGTCAGATTCGTGTTATTTATTAACTTTTAATTATTTCACTTTCTCGCCCCTGCTTACGCAGAATATTGTCTGTATACGTCTAAAAACTCATCCGATATGTGCGTGAAAATACTGCATACCTTTAACAATAAATTCAATGCCAGAAATATATTTTATTTCAAGTTTTGAGAAAAAATCGCTTGAAACTTTTATTTTCGCACCAAATGTTTTACGATTTCAAATGAGTTTTACAAGAATGATGACTGAGATATGTTAATTCAGAGAAAAATTGTAGTATAAATAGTATTACATAACCATTATTAATGTCGAGAAAGCAAGTGCTGTTTTAGCGCCACTTGTTTTAGTCTATCACGACGAGCATAAAAAGACTAATCCAATCATATACATATTGTCGTATGTCGAACCAGCACTTTTTTGAATAATTTTGATCTTTTGCAATTCGTTTTTAACGGTTACTGTAACGCCCCGGGCGCGTGTTTAGTAGGAAGAGCGCTGCATGTCCTTGGGTGGAGGGCTGTTACATTCAAAATATCCGTCATAAACGAGTCGCAAAAAAAAAATAAAAATTACTAAAAATCTTTTTTTAACATATAACATTTTTTTAACAAGACTAATCCAATCATATACATATAATCGTATGTCAAACCAGCAATTTTTTGAGTAATTTTGATTTTTTTAAAACTTTTTATATGTTAAAAAACTTTTTTTAAACATATGACAATATGTATATCATTGGATTCCTCTTTTTTCGCTCAACTACTTTCTTCATTAGAATCTGAAAACACATCGATTTATTAGAGACAGACACAAATTAATATAGATTAACATGCTTAAAATCATTTTGTATCTCACAGTCTGATATTCATAAATAATCCCGAACCTTGCAAACGGATATAATAGAAATTCAAAAACATTCAGGGTCTGGGCTCAATTTAAAGGACATTGTGGATCACACACTCTGCAAAGGTGATCGAATTTTGGAAATATTTCCCTTTCAACCGGTTTCCTGAAATTCACAATTGAGAACCTTTGAGAATTGTGTGTAGATTTGATAGCAAACTTTTTGTCATGAATGTCATTAAAAATAAGTTATGATCTACTATTACAGATACATATCTTGCAATCATACGTGTTCTGTACACATAAAAATACATCAAATATGGAGACATTGATAAACGAAAAACACGTTGAACTAGTGGTACAGAATGGTACAGAATGGTTCTCACATTAGTTTTCTAATTCCTTTGGTCTCGGCTAGCTATTCGGAATTGCCGACATTTTTTGTCATTTTCTTCATTTTTACTTGTTTTTATTATAGAACGAAAATATTATTTTAAGAATATTTAAGAACAGTAAAATCTCGTTCTATATTGCAATTTTCTTTGAAAAATTTGCAGCTTTTTTCAAAAAAATTATGTTTAAATGTTACCGTAAATTCGAAATTTGAAGCTCTTTTTCACAAAAATTTTCGTGTTTCCAAAAATCATCATCTGAAGTAATTTGAAACATATTAACTCACCCATACAAGTGTTATCAAAATGCTGTAAATGTGCATATTACCGGCGGGAGATTCTTTCAAAAAAATTACATTTGTGTAATTTTGAAAAAAATAAAACATACCCAGAAGTGAACTTTACGTCACATTAAGCAGTGCAATTAGCACTTGCCGTACGAAAAGTTTGAAGAAAAAATTTTGAGCGGTTTTTAAGAAAATGGCGAAATTTTGAGCTAGTTTTCACAGAAAACTATTGTTTTCAAGAAACTGTATATGACATTATTTAAAGCACATGTACTCATAAATGTATGAACATGAACAAATCGCCGCTAACTATTAACAACGGGAGAGACAAGTCTTACTTTTTTGTAATATTTTAAAAAACAAAAGAATAGAGCAAACTGATGATTATGTCATATTACAGAGTACACTCAGCACTATCGCTACCAAAAGTTTACAGAAAAATGTTATAACAGTTTTTGAGAATATCTTGTTTTTGTTATTTTTTAAATTGCTCTTATGGCACGCAATTTTGCGGAATATTTTCAATTTTGTAGTTGTACTAAAACGCCCAAACATTTTTGAAAATTTAGAGTTAACCTTGTAAATCACACCTCTCCCACATTTATAAGCGTGTTTTACTCTCTCCTTGCAAGAAATTTAAAGAAAAATTTGGAGCGGTTTTTAAAAAAAATTAAAAATGTTCTAAGGGCTTCATGTAAAGTATCCGTAACACGAAAACCATTTGACATAATTTTATTTCGAGACCTGTCTTTAAAGAACAGATTTGATTGTAATGAATCTCTTCAATATTATAGTTGTATCAAGACTCTCAAAAATTGCACAGTTATATGCGTAGTTAATAGTTTATGGATTATTTATTTCCTATCTTTCGAAAAGGTACTGTACCACATTTTGAATAATCAAGTAGTTTTTTGCTAAATTTCTAGTTGAAATTTATGCGATTACTAAAACAAATATTATTTCCACAAAAACTGCTCTAAATATTTTTCTTGCATTTTTTCCACTGATTAGAACAAAACGCTTAAAAGAAGGGTGAAAGTCTCGTTTTTGTATTTTCGAAAATTGTAAAAACGTAATATTTGGAAACTACAAAATGGAAAATGTATATTTTTACCTTTAAACAAAATGTGCTCTAAAAAACTCATAAAAAAGGTCATGTACAAATTTTTGAAAAAACTAGTAGTTTTGCTAAATTTCTTCTTGAAATTAATGAAATGTATACAGGTATGCAACCACAATGGCCCAAGAGAAAAATCCTCGGAGAACAAGAATGGATCAAAAGAATATGAACAATTTGAGCCAAAACAGTACATACTCTCTCTCATTGTTGAAAACAGATACGCAATATTGAAATATAACAATGTCTATGCTACTCTACCACCTCACCATTCTGAAAAGTTCCAAATCAAACAAAGCACTTGTATGCATATATATATATATATATATTATATCATCACTTATATACTATAGTAGTATAGTGACGTATCTGGTGGAAGCGGTACTTCTGCACGACTAAAATATAATTTACCAACAGGACGGGTAACATTTTCGTGAATGGGCTTCCGGGGGTTTGGCGCTGTATTGGAAGATGATGGCATAGAAAAGTTCTGTTGTGCATTTAAATATTTTAATAATAGCGTAAAACTCTTTAGCAAAGATTATTTGTCCAAAAGAGAGGCAATGCGCAAGGCCTTTGGTAATAATGCACAGCAGTCAGCGCTACCTTTGATGCTTTTAAGAGCCACCTGCTGGTTGGATACGAGCGGGGCCGGCCCGTGGCAACGGGCGGCGGCGCCTTCGGTCAACGCTTGCGGTCGCGGCGCCCGAAGTCCTGTCGGGATTCGCTCTCCTCGTGAGATCGACTCCGCTTTTGGTCCCCCAACAGCAACGGCCAACGAACTGCGCGGGGTCCTACCCTGCAGCCAGTATAAGCAATGTCTCACATATACTAACACGGCACGGATGCGCGATTGCGGCCCGCGTCGGCAGTTCCGGGTCTCAGTAATTCTGCTGCTATCCGCGCGAATGTCTGCACAGTACGGCCCGCTGCTGGCTTACCGCCGGCCGGAAATATAACACGTGTCCGGCCACAGAATTCCTGTATTACATGTTTTTTGAGTCTCGGTCCTGGTTGCGCACTTCCACTTTGTGCGCCAATCACCTGATTATCACTTTCAATCAAATTAATCTCTCATCTAACAACCACAGTCAATCCAAACTGTTCTTAACACCACCATAAACTTGTTTGATGCAGCACTGCCCCGTTCGTGTTGCACTCGCGGCCTCTCTGCGCACACTGTCCCAACCGTTGCTCAGTTTCGGGGTGCGGAAGGCGTATTTCCCCCTGCGTCACGAGGGAGCGGGCGGCGTGGGTTGCGCTGAACAAAGGAGGTGGATTCCTCCGTTCCCTCGGCGCGCTTAGCGGCCCTCCCAGGTATCGCAGGAAACGGCGCATTTCCGGCTGCCATTCACGCAGGCGCGATTCCTTATTAACAAAATACTTAATTCGCGTTGCCATCTTATATGTGCGATCGTCCCATTACAATATATGTGTATATGCGAGCACTTTGGCGCAGCGAGTTAGTAAACTATGTAGAAGAATAACCACAGATTCAAAAAGTTTCATATTTCACAGATCACATTAAATAAACAATTTATACGGCGCTATTGTTCTGTCCGTCCTTCCGCCTGTTTGTGGTCAACATTAGCACCTAAACAGTTCAGACAGTTTTCTTGAAGATTGATATTCCCTCATTGATCTAGAAGACCGCGTGGCCGTGCGAGTTTGAAACGGATATGCCGATTTTATGTAGTACTTTACATGATGACTGAACATTTTCGAAATTTTCTCAAAAACGTCTTCAATTGTATATGAAACATTGGCCGTAGATTGACGGTTCTCAAAAGAACTGCGCAGATCTCATTTTCGTTGAAGTTTCTGATGATGATTTTTCGAGAATTGATAAAGTCCGACATTTTTCCACGACTTTCAACAACAACAATAATTGAATTGAATTAATGCCTTACTAGCAATCTTGACTATCCGGGATGAGCCGCGTCTCGGTCAGCTGTATTGACGTTTCGGCCCTCTTGCTGTGGCGTACTTCAGAGCTGTACTACTTCCAAGATCTTTTTTTCATTTTCCCCTCTCCAGTTACCCTGGAGGGGTAACCCTCTCCAGTTACCCTTGGAATACATATTTCCTGCAGCCGGTGAGGTTTTGCTGATTGCAAGGGCGGTAACCTAAATAAACTAACTTATACTAACTTAAAACTAATTCCTTTTTCTCTTTGGGAAATGTTTCTTTTGTTTCAGCATATTGATATTCAGATTAGTTCTTGGTATTGTTCCTGTTTCTTCTTTTCTTTTGTACATTTTCACACGCATTCATTCTTAGGCTATATTTACAATCCCATTCATTCATTCATTCATTCATTTATTCATTCATACCCACAGCACTATTTACACTGCCTTTTAATCGCCATGGCGCCGACTTCAGTCAAGCGTGCGTGTCGCCGCGACGTCTTCATGATCAGGCGACGCTGGCCTGGCGGAGCGCGTTACCGCGCCGCCCGCGCGGCTTCCGGCATCCGTGAGCGGCGACCGCCCTCCACGCATTTGCTCCCACACGTCGCAGAGCTCAGAGAGCTTGTGCGGGGGCAGTACGCGGAGGGAGAAGGCGACGTGCTGTGGTCCCTTTCATCTGGGGAAGGCCCTGTGCATGCCGCTGTTCGCCACCTTGCCGGTCACGCGCAGGATGCGCGGAGCGGACGGCCTTAACCCCCTTGACAGCGGCGTCTCCGCCCTCTTTTGTAGCTCCGCCGGGAACTGGTTGCGAACGCCTAAGATTCTGAAGACGTCAGCATTTTTGGGTTGTCGGTCGGGTCTGGTAAGAGGCAAGTGCGGGCGCGCCACTGTTCTCGGCTAACCGGATGGGGTGCAGAGTGAAGGGAGACGCTGCCGCGAATACCTCACAAGCGTACGCCCACAAGGGACGCACGCAAGTTGTGAATAAGCGGCGCTTTAGAGGAATTGCTAGCTCGGGAGAACGGAGAAGAAGTTTCAAAAGCAGGGTGCGAGTTTTAATTTTGGCAGCGAGATACGTGACAGGATCAGTCTCTCAAACGTCTTTCCTAGGATGCAGAGTAGAATAATGTGTCTATAGCTGCTAGGGAATAATTTATTTTTGCCAGGTTTTGGTATTATGCAATGGTCGCAATCCTCCACGCCTTGGGAATATAGCCGCATTCAGGAGTTCGCAGGCACGCATTCAGGAGTTCGAGTAAAAACTCGGCTCAGCGCCCACCCAGAGCGCGCAGCTGCGATGCGGTGAGACCGTCCTGGCCACCCGTCTTCGTCGCATTGAGGTGTTTTAGCTCAGATCGGAACTCCTCTCCCGTCACTCGGCGTGCCGTGGTGAGAGGGGGGCAACGGGCCAATAGTATTGCTGCAGACCGCACGCGCCACTGGCGCACCACCTACAGCGGTGGCGGTCAATGGCAGCAAAGCGGCGCCCGTTTCGAACGCGCGGAACTGCAACGCAAGCGAATTCGCAAAGATTTCGCTGTTTTGTCGCGTCGTCCCACGCGTAAACGGGCCGAGGTAGTGGAGCGCCGGGCGCCCCCGTCTCGACGTTGCTCTGAATCGGGCAGTTTACTCCCCGTTTACGGCCCAGCGCACGGGAAAGATACCAATTGTGCCTCTCGTGTAGATTACATTTCGAAATAGTATCAGACCATTGAGGAGCTCACTCACCCCGCAGAGATGATCGGAATTCTCTGCTTAGATTGCGCGCCCGCTCTCCGTCAACGGGATCGCCATAGTGGCGATGAAGTTTGACAGTTCTACGAAATTCTCTTAAGATCTTTCTTTGCTCATCTGTGAGCTCAGGGAGAGAATTCTCTACAGTTGTATATACATACATGACAGTTGTATTTTGCTTGAAAGCCGATTTCAATGTTACAGTGAAGTGATTCACTGCTTCGTCGATTTTCGTCTTTCGTATTTACTGGTTTCTGCCCAAGCTGAGAATTCAGCTGTGTTGCGAAACCTGCCCAGTCCGTGGCACGGGTAGTTCGAAAACTAACTTGGCGTTTCGCTGCAAGGGACGCCACAACGCATGTTACTGGGTTATGATCGGAATCCAGTACGGCAATTGAGAGGGAAACCACACATCCAAGGCCTTTCACAATCATAAAATCAATAACGCCCGGGTTCCTGTTTCGTACTTCCAGGAAATGCTTGGGGCTATTCGGTTGATCTCTACGCCCCGCTTTGTCGCTACAAGATTGGCAATTTTGTTGCCATTTGTTTGTTCCGAGGCCGCCCCAAATTCTATGTTTGACGTTAAAGTCATCCAGAAGGATAACTTTGGAATTTAATGCGAGAAGCGCATCAATTCCAGCCGGATATAAGGTTTGGTCTAGGCAGTACCCAGACGTACGCCTCGACCGCCTCCAGAGACGCCAGAGCAATGGTAGGGATTCAAGCTGCGGCAGTTCTCGGCGCAGCGCGATTGCTACCCCGCCCCCTGGCCTGCCAGCGTGGTCTCGGCGATAAACAGCGAATCCCTGGAGTTCGCCATTCGGTTATCATCGGCCATCGTTGTCTTGTAATAGCCTAAGATACGATTGCGTTCCTGCAAATTTTCAATTTGCTAGGCTTTGGCAGATTGCACTCGGGGCGTGTTCCAAGTGCAAGCGCTGGAGAGGTGCTACTTCGCATGTTAAGTTGGTGAGTTGTCAGACCATTGGTCGGGTATATGTTCAGGATCGCGCAAACACATTGCTAAGAACTTCTGTTTTACATTTTTTCGTCGTCTGGCTCTTAGTGGACTGTTTGGGCGCAGCTGTGGGTGGGCCGCGCTCCCCAGCCGCCCCGGAGGGCGTGCCGTTAGCCTCTGAGGGGCGCCTGCGCCGAGGCGGCTGCGCGACTCGTTCCAGGCCGGCCCGCCGCTAGCTGCCGACCGAGGCGCCGAGTTTTTATTAGAAACTTGTTGTCGTGAGGTTCCTATTG
The DNA here is from genome assembly GCA_017312745.1 of Gryllus bimaculatus. Taxonomy (NCBI): domain Eukaryota; kingdom Metazoa; phylum Arthropoda; class Insecta; order Orthoptera; family Gryllidae; genus Gryllus; species Gryllus bimaculatus. The sequence goes on along the minus strand of BOPP01000071.1, from coordinate 3,485,165 downwards.
CACGCGCGTCTGACGGATGCGATGGCCTGTGATGTATCCTGTGAAGGATGCAGCGTGATACTGCTTACAATTGCATCAGACAGGCTTCAAATTAAAATTTCCGCGTTTTGGGCAATGCGTCTTTCCGCGTTTGTCGTTTCCTGAAGGGTGGCGCCTTGCCCATGCAGAGGCGGCAGCGCACATCGTACTCGCAATTGCGAGCAAGGTGGCCCAATCGGCAGTATCTCATACAAAATCGAAGTCTGGCCCACTTTTTCCTTTAGACCTCGTTTGCGAATAATTCTAGGAGTTTAAGGAGATAAATTTTACGCGACGCGGCGCTGTCACTGACGGTGACACCATTGGCTACACCGGAATCGTGGTTTCTGGCGACCACGATTTCCTTCAGCAGGCAGATTTGTCTGGCTGCTTTGAGAGCATAGCCAAGCTTCTTCAACTCGTTTTCCACGTTCTCAGCGGCGTAGCTTTGCGGTTGCCCTCTGACAAATACTCTGAGGAGCTTTTCAGATTTCTAGGACGGCAGCGGGTGCGAATAACAAAATATGTTTTGGCTGCGAGCGTATCGCTCCGCCTCAGCGTATGCTATACGGCCAAAGATGTGTATTTCATACACTGGTCGTCCGTTTCGGCTAGTACCCTCGCAATGGTCGCCTTGTACCCCGTTCTGGGCCCAAGTTCTCTGCCGTGCTTTAAGACCTTGTCTGAGATGATGCTCAGACGTATTTTGTACGGTCTTTTTGTTCGCCGTGAAGCGGCCGGCGGACGTGAGGCGTCCACCCGGAGGGCATCCGCGGACGGGACCTGCCCTGAGGTTTGTGGGCCTTTAGAGATTTCCAAAGCATCTTTGATCAAACAAGGCCCCATCGGTCTTCTGTTGTTATGGTGCGGGTTTCGTGGTAAATGACAATGTGACCGTTTCCGCGGCGTGTTGTGCCAAGGCCTATTTGTGGATATGTTGAAGCAGGTCATGTCGCATGTGCTCCAGCATACGCTCTTGTACGTTGCGCCTGGTTTGTCCGATGTACACTAGACCACAGCTGCACGGGATTTCGTAAACGCCGGCATCTTGAAGATGGTCCAGACGATCCTTTACCTGTACCAAGCTCCCCCCGATCTTGTTGCGAGCGTGAAAGACGGGGAGGATATCAGTTCTGCGCAGTTATCTACCGATCTTGTCCGTGACTCCTTTGATGTAAGGCTATCGGTCTGTCTTACGAGACGTTACTTAGCCATTAGCCCGAAAGGTTTTCCTCGGCAATACCTCCTCAGACGCCAGGCTGTTGAGGTCATATATAAGGGAGGCTCGGTGAGCGAGTGTGGAAAGGACACCACGTTTCGTGGCAGAATAGTGGTGTGAGTCAGCATGTAGGTGGCGATTGGTGTAGGTGGGTTTGCGGTAGACAGAATGAGTGGGCCGTCAGGGCGCCTGGTCACTAGCACGTCCAGGAAAGGGAGCTTCCCGTTTTCTTCTGTTTCCAAGGTAAATTTGAATAAAGATGAGGTGTTCGAGGAAGGTGTGAAGAGATTCGGAGCCATGGAGCCAGATGTCGAAAGTATCGTCAACATAACGCAGCCATAGCGATGGTTTAAGGGGCGCGTTTTCTAGAGCCTGCTCTTCAAAAGCTCCCATGAAAAGACTCGCGACGACCGGGACAATGGTGAGCCCATAGCGGTGCCTTCTGTCTGAGCATAAAACTCTTGTCCGTATTGGAAAAAGGTGGTCGTAAGGCAGATCTCAGTAAGCTAGCTTTTCAGAAAATATGAGTAACTTTCACATAATTTTGCAAGTAATAAAGCAATTATTTTTTTAAAACTTCACTGGTCCCAGGTCCCAAATTGGCGCTGGTCCCAGTGCAGCAACTGCTGCACACTGCAAAATCAAAATCTGTGTCTTTTCGAAAATTGAAAAAAAAACATTAACACTGCAACACTACAGTGTTCATGGTAGAGATTTTTGTCTTAAATTAAATTAGTTCTAAAACTAGATCTTTAAGTAAGGTCATATACATTTATTTTTCAGAAGTAATTTTCATATTATTTCTGATTGAAGGTCCTGAATTTATAAAAATACTCAAAAACGGTCCAATTTTTAATTTTTTAAAATACTGTAAATGTACATTTTCATTAAACTTTTTGAATTTTCTATTTCTTTTAAACGTTGCATCTTTGTCAACGCAACGCGTCTCTGAAACCTTGTTGGGCATTGAGCGCCTGGCAAAGAGTAATGACCCGTTATTATTTTTATCAAGTTTCGTCACGCCGCAGACTGTTAATGCCTTTTATCTCTTCGGCCAGGAGCTCGGGGCCGTTAGCTCCCGGGTACCCCAGACGTCACCCAACCAGGAACCCGCGAATTTTCGAATTCGCTGAACTTCCGTGACTTCACAGAGTATAGTTAAGGCATTCGGCTAGCGACGCCGGCAATTGCCAACTACGAAAATTGTAAAAAAATGAACTTTTTTAGCACAACTCGTTTTACTAAAGTTATGTTTCACTGTTTAGAGCAGTGGCAGGCGTAGTGGCGCAAGAGTACGCAAAAACCTTCGGAAGCCTTTTCACCTTAGTTCTGACAGTGTATGTAAACTTGAGTGTGACACCAAATCTGGTCCGGATTAACTTAAAACGCCATTAAAGATGGCGGAAAATATAAGAGTGATACAGAAATGTCCTCACACACTTTTTGATACATCTAGTACCGTTTCTGAGTAAGGGTGCACAGTTTGAGTGTCTAAAGTAATAAGTTGCTCCGGAGGTATTAGAATGGTCATTTGAAATAAATTTTGAAAAGTACCCCGCGATTCTATTACATTACGACCATTAGATTTTCGCAACATCGGGAAACAATACTTCATTCTCCGTTATCACTAAACCAGTGAAACTGATCTCACTTGTACTTTTTTTGCTCTATTCACTTGAACTAATATTAATTTTCCATTTATTAATACGCAGATGGTAAATTCCTGCAAATTTACAGTCTCTGCCTTTCTTGGTTTAACACTGAAGACCCTTATTTAGTGGTAGTATCGCAGTATACAATTTATATATCTCTATTTCATTATTTATCATTGAATGTTATATATATATATATATATATATATATATA
>BOPP01000071.1:3456238-3480333 GCA_017312745.1 Gryllus bimaculatus | reverse complement strand
TCTATATATATATATATTATAAGTAACAGTACAGCTCCTGCGTTTGGAAAATGTCCATGAAAAAAGAAAAAAATATCAGACGCCCGCGACGCAGTCTGGAGGAAGGGGGGTGTTTGTAAGGCAATTCGCGCCCGTTCGTCTATTGAGGCGAGGGTTCTAATACAACGTTTATTAGGCAGGACACACCCAGCGCAAATGTCAAGTGAGTGGGCCGCCTATTCAAGCGACCGCTATAAATATGAACCCAAGCTGGGAATGCGCCTCCCGGGGGAAGAATCGTACAACCAAACGGGTCAAGCGGGCGCACGTGGCCATCCAAGGAAAACAGGCCGATAGTTTGTTTTAGAACAGAAACGGAACATTCTGGCCGTTTAATGAAAGAGTTCCCGTGTGATTGGTCAGTAACACGCCCCACACCTTCTCCGGGAATATCAACCAACCCCGCGTATCGGGAAAGGATACACGTTCCTTTGGAGGGAGGGGTACCGAGTTTGATGTTACTAGCCCGCCGGTCGGTAACGGATGGGATGGGCTTGACGACGGGCGGGCAGTGCGTCGATTCGACTGGATTGGCTTCAGCGACCCGGGAGTGTCGATTCACAAGGGGTGACTTGAAATGGCCGCGAGGGGCGATGAGATTGACTTTATAACTCGGCCACGATGCAAGTCATCTCGCATGTCTTGACTATCGGCCATGAAGAAATCAATTGATCTCATTCTCGATTCCGATAGTTCGGTCACGAAGTATTTCACTCAGTCCTTGCTCAGTTATATCAAGAGTAATTCGAAGCAATATTGCGGAGCGAAGTTGTTTGACTTCCATTCACGCGGATGACCATTACATCACCTGTGGCTGCACTTCCCATTCATGTCCCGTGGCTGCCTGGGTTGGTGACGCTGACTGGAGTAGTGTCCCGCGGGCAAGCGCGGCGACATCAAACGGCCCACGCTGGGAGCCCCCTGTGGTTCACCGCTCTCCTGGCCTGAAGGGGCGGCCCGAACAAGGACCGACGGGCGACTCACCACCCGGGCGCTGGCATGAGGCCGCGCCAACAGAAACGAGGGTAAATAGATTCCGCTTGGCTCCAGATAAAATGCGGTCGAGACCAGGAAAGGGATCGAAGATTGTCACAGGCAAACCGTTCCAGTCTCTAATAGTTCGATTCGCAAATGAATGTTTCACAACATCCGTTTTCTGAATTCTTGTCTGAATTGTGTGCATGTGATCCGCTCTGCCGAAATATGTGAGTTTCCCTAATCGACTTTGAATTTCTTTCCAGGCTCGAAAGCCTATGTACGCTTTATACATTACATCTAGACGTGACTTTAATCTCCTCCTTTCGAGTGACTTCCGTACACCTTTATTTTTGGTACCCCTGACAGTAAATTTTCTAAATTCCTTTGCTACAAAATTCTGAATGGGTCCCAACATACCGCGCCATATTCTAATATGGATCGCACTAATGACATATATGCTAGTTCTTTGGCTCTCCCTGTACTCTTTTTCAGAATGCGCATAACAAAATGTAAAAATGTTCAGGCTTTCCCTACAATAAAATTTTCCCACCTCATTTTACTGTCTAGATGTATGCCTAAATATTTGCATGACGTGACTTGAGGTATACCATTATTGTTCAGTTTTGTTCGCAGATTCATTGTAACTTCGACCCCTACCAAACGTGATGGACTTGCTCTTTGAACTGTTTATATCCATGCCGTTTTTTTCCGCCCAGATGTGTAATTTGTCTAAGCCTCGCTGCAAAATATCATCGTCCTTTTCCATGTTGATAATCCTATAAAGTACGCAGTCATCTGCAAAGAGTCGTACATTTGAAGCAAAATTTGTTGGCAATTCATTTACGAAGGCCCGAAACATGAGTGGTCCGATAACACTCTCTTGTGAAATTCCTGACGTGACGTTTCTCGAGATTGATAAATAGCTTCCGATTCGGACCTTCTGTTTCCTGTTTCGAAGTAGTTCGTTTATCCACGCTACCAGTTTAGTGTCTATACCCAAATCTATTAATTTCTTTATAAGACGATTGAGTGGAACAGTATCAAAAGCTTTGAAAAAATCTATTACTATCGCGTTGACCCTTTTCCCTTCATCAACTACGTCGGCTAGGTCCTGTAGAAGTAAGACTAGCTGACTTTCGCATGAGAAACAATTTCCGAAACCGTGCTGACACTGATAAATCCACTCCCTGCCCTCCCATTCCTTCCTCATATAGCTTGAAATTAGATGTTCCATAAGTTTGCATATGACTGGTGTAAGGCTTACCGGCCTATATTTACTAATTTTATTAACTATGTTTATTGATACATTAAATAACCTAGTTAAATATGGTAGAATATCCTCTCCACTTAATTTAATGATGTCCCTGGAAATAGAATTTGGACCTCGTGATTTTACTCTCTCTATTAATTTTATATTTTCCACATTTCTGCATACCGTATGCAGAAATGCACCGTATGCGCTACGCGCGCTGGCACTGGCCTCTGCGACGATGCCGCTTGCTTCCCCAGTTTCTCCGATGCCTTCCCGCGTCCTCTTGCGGTCTTCATCTCCCGGATCCGTCCTCTTCTGCCTACTACGCCCGCGTGCGAGTTTCGTTCGCACCTCACAGGATAACTCGTGCGAATTCCGTTCGTGCAGGTCTTTCGCTCACTGTTGACTGCAATGTACTAGATATCAGCGCGCACTACTTTTCTAATAACGGGTAAATTCACTCCCCGCGTCGTTGCCCGTAGAAGTACTTTCTTCCGGAAAACTATGAAATTTCGCGGACGGCTGACTGTGCGTCTATTCAACGTCCTACACTCCTACCTAATAGACGTAGTCGTTGCTTCGGCGGACAATATCTAAGGCGAAGTGATGCTGACTTGGCGAACAGGAACGAAAAAGATCCACTACTCTCGGGTTCACGTATATACGTACGCGCCCTCCAATGGATAACATGGCATTGTTAACCAATACTGAGACTATCGTATACTAATAAAAAGGCTATGAAAATGTATGAATACTCGAATCCAATTACGAGTATTATGGGCCACGTTCTGGGTCAATACTGAAACATTTGTACATATTCAGTGCCTAGTACACATTAAGTTCAAAAAATTCGTGCTTACTGTTTAAATGAAACGCGACTTAAAATTAAGCAAAACAGATTAAATGAAATATATTTTTCATTTTATTTACTAATACCGACAAACAAATTTGAAAACTAAATTTATATTCAAAAGTAAACAGCATTTGACTCCATTTTAAAATAGAATTTACGTTACGAAGCCCTTTTACCAAAAACTATTTCAGAAAAAAGTTTTCACATTGCTCTCATTGTTTCGGGATGAAACTAACATACGTGCACTAATAGCGCGATGACGACGGGCTCCCTGAATCCAAAACTATGTTAATCCTGGATGAATAGAAGCGTCGTAAAGTGAATTTGGAAAAATACCTCACCCCACTCCCCCTTCCACTCCATTGCGGTTCTCCGACGCGGCCGGCGTCCTGCGGCGCGAGAGGCGGCAAAACTTTCGTACAGGCAACCCAGTCAGGCGGTTTATGCTTTCGTCACTTTGCATCTGAATATATATTTTCCTTCACATATCAAACTAGTGATGCTGTAACAGAGGCAAACGGTCTAATATCATCTGTAATAGTAATATAAAACTATCTTGTTCAGATATTTCCTTCTTCCTTCGAATACCAGTCGTAAAAGTGTTTGGAGCATTACTCAAAATATCGATACCAATTTGGAAACTGATTTCAAAAATTAATTGTATAAATTTTACCAATGTTCTCCTTACATTTTATTTTAGATATAGACCTACTTTACATCTAATATCTTCCATTATTTCACAACCGGAAAGAATAAGAAAAGATTACGCACGAGCTCTTTTATCCTACGACTCCATTTTTTTCTCTCAATATGGCGTTTGTCTCCATGATAATATTCACATGGTGAATCTGTTTCCCAAGAAAAATAGCCGAAGCTAATTCCAACTATAGTGGTGCTTCAGAATGGTACAGACTTACCCATATTAGTTTTCTATTTCCTGTCGTCTCCTCTAGCTATTCGAACTTGCCACAAACGCTTGCCAAATGGCCTATGCTAATCTATGGCGCTTGCCTAATCTATGGCCGCCCGAAATACATTTTCTGAAAGTTTCTCAATTTTTCGGTTTTTAATAATAGAACTGAAATATTGTTTTGAGAATGTTAAAGAAATGTGCATAGCAATGGCGTGAGAAATCTTTCAAAAAACTACATTTGTGTAATTTATGAAAAAATAGATGAATACTCCCAAATCACCATTATGTCGTATTAAAGGGTGCAATTGGTACTATCCGTTCGGAAAGTCACGTGAAGAAAAAATTTGAGCCCTTTTTGAGAAAAAGACGTTTGAGCATTTCTGAAAACGTAGAAATTTGAGCTAGTTTTCACAGAAAACAACTGAGTTTTCAAGAAACTTTTTAGAATATTTAAAGCAGATGTACTCATAAATATATTTATGTGAACAAATCGCCGCTAATGTAAACATTAACACGTTTTTACAAAAACATTAAGAGAGACGAGTCACAAAAGTAACGTTTTTGTAATTTTTGAAAAAACAAAAGAATATAGCTACATGGCGTTTATGCCATCTTTTCGAGTATAGAGAGAGAGAGGGGGAGAGAGAGGGAGAGAGAGGGAGAGAGAGGGAGAGGGAGAGAGAGCTTGCCTGCCCGGCTTGCCTGCCCGGCTTGCCTGCCCGGCTTGCCTGCCCGACTTGCCTGCCCGAAACTTCGGCCTCCCTCAGCGCCGCCGGCCGCTGGCCGTGACGAGGAATCGCATCGGACGGGTGACGCCCCGGAGTGGAAGAGGGAGTGGGGCGAGGTGTTTTTCCAAATTTCACTTTACGACGCTCCTATTCATTCGATTTGCATTATTGACACGGCGTTGGATTCAGGAAGCGTCGCCATCGCGCTATAAGCTTTATTTTTTTCTCGGAAGTTTGAGAACTAATTTCAAATTCGAATTTTTGCTAGATTTTTGGAAAAAGTAGCGTAAATTCTATTTTAAAAATGCGTCAAATGCCGTTTACAGATTGAAAATCGGACTATTGGTTCAGACGTTATCAGTAAAGTAAATTCCCCTGAGATAGTGCTGCGATCTATTGAATATTTCCTACAAGTATTTTTCGGTGCATTTAGCCTTAAGCGATTGAGTAAATCCAGGTAAACGTGGATCAGGATGGCGGCTTCATGCCAAGACATAATGCTCACCCAAGAACACAAGAAAAGTTAGCTATTTCAATGCACACAAAATACAAAGAAGAAGCGGGAACATTATGAATTTAATATTATGTCTTAACAAATGGCGAAAGTGTAAGAAATGATGAACTGAAACAGAAAGATTGCAAATTAGTAAAGCACATCTAGACAAAATTAAATAATAGTATTAAATTAAAGGAAAGAAAAAGTTAAATAACCCAGAATGAATTAAAAGTAAGAGAGAAAGGAAACAAAAGAGCGAGGGATTGAGAGATCCAGAGAGAGAGAGAGAGAGAGAGAGAGAGAGAGAAAGAAAGAAAGAAAGAAAGAAAGAAAGAACGAAAGAAAGGAAATATAAGAAAGGATAGAGGATGAGATGGAAGTATTTATTTGAAAAATTGAGTAGAACGGTGTCCGATAGGTAGGATTCAAAAATGTGATGACAACAAACTGAGCCCTGGGCAACGCCGCGTGCTTATGGCAATGTACACAACACACTGTCAACGCACACAACTTTTTTTGCCGCTTAAATAGATAGCTGGAGAACCATTTGAGTGTGAATGTGGTACATCCAAGGTTTTTTAACTTTGCTTACAAAATATCGTGGTTAGCAGAATCGAATGCCTTGCTAAAATCGAGAAGTTGTGATTTTACCGTTGTTCATTGCGTTTCTGTTGTCTTCAATTACACTATATATCTGTGTGTGTGTGTGTGTAACTAATTTTCTTATTTCAAAATTGTGAAAACATATTGGGCAAACGTTTATATTTCACTTAGTATTTTTGCTATGTACGACTTTTTGACGAGGTCTTGTCATCTTCGAGTACAGATATTTCTAAAATTCCACAATTACAAATTACTTAGTGTACATTTCTTTAAAAAAACCTTTAGTCTTAATGCTAATGTATAAGTATTTGTAATTGTGGTAATTTAGAAAAATCTGTACTTGGAGATGACGACCAAAACTCGACGAAACATTGTACATGACAAAAGTACGAAGTGAAATATATGTGTAATATTTCTCTGTTTTGAAATAAGAATATAACTGCCTATAAATAATAGGGATCGGTTCTTTTGTTCAGTTCCCTTATCTGTAGATTGAATCTTTTCTATGGGATATATGTCAGGGCTATTTGCAGTTCACTAAATCGTAGACTGATCAATGCCGTATATAGTATTTTCCAACATCCTTTCCTGCTGTAGCATGGAGCGCAGTCCAGAGAGTAATATAATATAAATATCATAAGAGAGTAATATATAGTATATATCGCCAGAGGGTAGTCAAACTTGCATATGAATGGATATTTTCCAAACCCTCATTTATTTCAGTGGATCATTGGTTCATGCCTCGTAATATATTGGCCATGCCTCATAATATCAAAAATTGAATGCATTGCCAGGACCATTAACAGGCGTTACACTTCAAACAAGTAACTTTTTCAGGTGCTGCCCGGGACACGTCCGTTAAGTCAAGGAAAAAATATTTTCTTGAATAATTTGGCCACCTTTGTGGGTCTTCAAATTGGTTAGTTCAAGTTAAGTTAGTTTTTTGTATTCAAGAAATCCAACAGATCGAGGTTTGTGTTTAACGAAAATATGAAACTATAAATATTGTTGGACTCGTACATTTACGATTTTAGGAAGTACATTCAAATGTTCCGCCATAAACACGCTTATGACAAAGAAGCACAGTAGAGTCCTGCCATTAGTTACGCAGGGACGAATGACAATACGATAACGGAATTTGTCACTTAATCGAATTGTGAGCAATAAAAGTAATAATTGAAACGATTGACTGGTCAAAATTGATTTTGCATTTTATGAGCGATGTCGTTTAGGAAGCGGAAGTTACCACAAAGCAACCTCCGTTAGATGCAGCTCTGCCAAGATGTCCATAATAAATGTAATACAGTTTGTCTACACCGCTTATCTTGGTGGAAATGCTAAGTTTTTTTGGCTGTTATAATATTTTAAGGAATTAATTCTCCATATTTTATTATTAAGTATGTTTATAAACATTATGTTGATCTTTTAAAACGTTAAATTCAAATTTTCATTCATATTATAGTTTACCGTTTTCATTTCGAAACATACCTTTAAGACAATGGAAATATAAATTTCATTAAGAATTTATTAAAAATACTTTCAAATATATTTTTATGGTATGTGTTCATCATCTTGCGAGAAGATTAATGAACTAATACGTCCAATGCCTTCGTCTTGAGAAGTGCAGAAGTTGGTATGAACTAGAAACGGCTTGCCGGCTCATCCATTTTGATTTTGCTTTCGGTTAATGGTGTAACTGAAGAGGAAAGCTCGACGTATTTGCTGTAGTTCTGGTGCTAGTGGTATTTTCTGAAGTGAGTGTATGAAACGGTGACCTATATTTGTAGTTGTACGCAAGTAATAAAATATTTAGTTGTAAGAATAATTTATATTTCCATTTATTCTTGAATGTTATATATTCTGGGCCTTTTAATGGTTTTGCTTTTATATTTACCTTTTCTAGTTTATTTACAGTCTGTAGAGGAATTGTAATATGTGCTAGTTACACTAGTGGCGAGTCAAAACAAATTGTATTCGTTATCGAGGACAATTTTGTCCCTTCACTTTTATCGTCAGTCATTTTTAACCACATATATCCCGATTCTGCGCAGATTTTGAAATGGAAGATCCGGCGCCACAACGCGGTGGTTTTAGTCGTGGAGGGCGAGGAAGAGGTGGACCTGGAGGACGCGGAGGCCCGCCCAGAGGAAGAGGAATGGGAGACGGTATGAGAGGCCGGTAAGTTTTAAACGTCAAAACAGTCGACGATTAGTAGCGAGTTCCAAAATCAATATTTAAAACTTATAGTAGAAAGTAGTGTTTCTTGTCAAGTAAAATCCTATTGATATTGCTAATGATTGAACGAAGTACTAAAAGGTTGTCTCATGTATAATAACCAAACTTTCTACATGCTTATTTAATTCCCAATGTTTCCAAACGAGGGAATACAATTATCATTTGCTGAACCCTTGTGATTACATCACACAAAAGGCAGAACTGTAAGAAAGTTGTCCACTACATGAAAAATTGAAAACCTCAAAATATTGTACATGTTGCTTAGTAGTGAAGGCTAATGAAATTAGGGTGGTTCTGGAACAATACAATCTTTATGGACTGAATACAGATTTAAACCTGTTTCTGAAAACATAATTCTCAGTGTGTATATAAATGTTTTATATTTATTAAGGTTCATATGTTGTATTGGGAACTATAGCAAGAAATTGTGCTATCTTGTCTTCATTTAAAAACTGAACGCACCTATTATAATTATAATTACACAAGTCTTTGTAAAAGGACACAAGTGTCAAATGGTTACTGGTCGTTACATTGTGAAATCACTAATCACTGCAAACGCAAAATTTTGATCTTAAATTACGTAATTTTTCTGACTATAACCTCGCACTCACATGCTTGAACTCACCAGACCAGATGTTGATAACAAAGAGTTTAGGCCCACGTGGGAGTTGATGAAATTGTGAAGGGAGTCAACAATATGAACCAGTGCTAGATCAGTATAATCAAGATCCCATAGATTAGAAAAAACAAAAACATTAATGAACTAAATTGATTTCTGATATAAAGCAACAAAACGTGTAAAAAACTACAAAGTTGCTCATGTGCCTTAACCATTATTCATTCTTATCATTACGCTGATACAAGTTATGATGTTCAGAAAACTCAAAGAACTGCATTTACAATTCTGTGTTGTGAAGAAAATACTCAATAGCAATACTAACTGGAGAAGTGTTGAGGCCAGTTCTTAAGCTGCTCAACATGTAAGCAAAGCATTGCATTACAGTGATTAGAAACTGCTTCTAAAGTGGTGTCATCAAATATTGAAAATAGAGGTATTTATGAGAATATTGGTATTGCCCATTGTTAGCTAGTAATTTTCAATTTATCATTATGGTTGCTATATATTAAGCAGAAAGTGCAAGGGGGTTGATAATGATAACCGTTCTTTTACCAGAAGTTGATGAAAGCAAAGGTTGCAAATGCTTGCACTACTCCAAGACCCTGTTCTAACATATTGAAGAGAAAGAACATAGGGATAGTAAAATGATTTTTATATTTTAAATTGCCACTTTCATAAGGGTAGTTCTTTCAGAAGAGATATTTGGAAGACATTTTTTGGCTATGCTTTTGAAATACATTCCAGACCGAGGCTTGGTTAAAAGATTTTGCTGTTTAAATTCCTGAAATTTTTCAGTGATCAAAAATTGACACATGCTTGTTGGGTTTCTCATGAGCAGAATCGGTCTTATCCAAAAGTCTTCCTTTGGCAATATCAAATTAGATTAGGAAATAGCAGAGTTCTAACAAGTTTTGTCCTAGAGATAACAGTAAAGCATTTGGTGTGATAAAAATGTTAGTTTTCTTGAACTGCTGACATGTTCGGTTTAGAACTCTCCTGAAATGGCAATAATGTGCCATACAACCAAAATTGATCTACGGGCCTCAATTGCTGTTGCAAGATAATGTGTACGCATATGCTGCTAACATTAGAAACGCAGAGATCCAGGATCTTGAATGTGCGGGGATGCACATTTCCCATATTCTTCTAATGTCATACTTTGGTGGTTTCTTTTCCTTTCTGTATTTTAAAAAGGAATTGCTTCACTGTGTGTGTGTTTTATCATAGGTATTGGAGAATACATTTATTACAGATTGATTTTTAAATGCTATTCATATTAAATACGACTATCATACCATAAAACATCATGAATTCATAGATATTCATCCAATCGGCATTGTCATTGTAGCAACATATAAGTTGAGGATTGGTTGAAACCACAACAGCTGATTTACATCAAGTGTGTGACTAAATAGATTGTAATGTAGGTGAAGGATGGCTTTACTGAAAACAACGTGTCATTAAGAAATACATACAAAATATGTTCAGAAGCATGTTATAAAGTAATTGTTTTGGCATTGAGTTTTTCAGGAAGGTTTTTAGTGTCCTATTTCTCCTATATTTGAGCTGTATTTACTATTTGTAGCTCTTTAATAATTTTTTTCCCATGTTCTTGCTTTCTGAAATCCAGGGGAGGCCGTGGAGGAATGATGCGAGGTGGCCCTCAGGGGCGTGGTGGCAGAGGAGGACCTCCCCGTGGAGGGGGCATGAGCAGGGGTGGAGACAGAGGTGGCTTTGGTGGACCAGGAGGCAGATTTGAAAGGTATAGCATTTTCTAATCTCGCTCTTTTGATGAAATCTATTAGTAAAAGGAATTACTTTGGTGCTGTTGGGTACAATAAGCTTGAACTCAAGTTGTGTTGACTAATTTTGGGTCTTCAGCGTATCAGAAAAGTCTTTGAATAAAGTTTGGCAGAGAGAAATTCATCATATACTTTAGTTTGAGGGCACAGTGTTTGGGGTCAAAATGCTATGTGTGTGTGTTTCTTTTTGGGGGGTGGGTGGGGGGTCTTTTATTCCTGAAACGTGGAACAAACAGCTATTTAGTTTTTGTGCATATCAGGCATTTAAATGCCTGCACAAGGAGATTTAAATATGGTGTGTACAGTGTCCCCTCAACTGTCATATATTTTTTGGGTGGTTCTGGAGAACATTTCTTTGTGGTTATATTTAGTTTCATTTTTGGTAGACTATAAACACAATGCTCTGAACAAAAGATGTGATTTAGCGGAAACATGTTTTGTGACATACTGGCCTGGGATGTATTAGGTATGTTTTAAACTGCATTCGTTTAGTTTTTCTTACAAGTGTTTTGTATTATACCTAGTTGTACATTTATTATATCTTATTTTCTTTTGTATTATACTCTTTTCTCCTAAAGTATTAAATGTAGAAAGCTGAATTTTTTATCAGTTGTAGTGACTACTGTTATGTACTTAGAAATTTTTAAATGAGATGGCAAATTCAAAAAGTCAGGGAGTGTAAAATATAAAATATTAAAAAAAAAACTATATATAAACTTCAAGTTTATGAGCTGCTTTTAAGATAATTAATCGTTCAAATTGAATGGTTATAAAATTTTAACCTCATATATGTATTAAGGAATAAGTTTTAAAACAATCAATAATTGTATTAATATTTTTATTTAAATGTTTACCTGAGTGTAGTTGGAACATTTCATTTTTCAGTTTACTGGTCCATGTGAAATAATTATTTAAATAAATTTTTTAAGAAATAATTTGGCAATGTGCTGTTCGTATCGGGTAACTCCCAGGAATATAATATACAAAAATGCTTGTTGATTTTTTATTAGATTGTAAGATATAAACTTTAATTTGCATAGAAATAAATATCCAAAAGCCCTCTGAACTGGTGCAGGTGCCCTTAAACATAGGCTGATGGCATTTAATCAGCTATCATGGTGTCATCCAATCGAGCATCACAATACTTCAATTTATTTATTACAGAACTTTGTTGTTTTACACTATCAATCCTACGGACATACATGATGTCATCTTGATTTTACTGCTGTCTCCTATGGATGTATGTCGTATGTTCTTCTACATTTATCATATGACAGTTTCGGATGTTCATAGTCACTGAGATTATGCTTTCTTAATGTTAAGATGGTTGCAGGACAAATGACAATGTATGCTTCTATTTTCTGCAAGTATTTGGAATATTTCCAGTAAGTGATACTTGCAGGATTTGTAGCTTAGGTTCAAAAGGTCTTTGTAAGTAGTGTTCGTGCTGTCAGCAACATATGTATTGGGATATATGTTTACAAGACATAGATGTATAATTCATGGGGACTTTAAACATTAGAAGTTCAAGAGTTTTTGAATAATGGAACGAAGCTGGTCTCTTCTGATAAGAATGTCAATTTTATTCCTGGACTGTTGTCTAGTTTGAGCAATGAAAAAATTACATTGAGGAGAGTAATAATGATGTGAATGATTGTACTGGTGAGCCTTCTCAAATCTGAGTTTTCATTTCCTCTAGAATGATATGTAATTAATAAATAGTCTGAATTACCTGTTTTTGAGAAAACCAGTGAAACAAAATTTTCTGTAAACGAGGACTCAACTGAACTAGACTCTTTTTATCTTTTTTCTACCACAGGCAGAAATAGTTATTCAGATGAAACTATATCTGAACTTGAATGATAGAAAATTGTTGTGCACCAGTAATGTTGACACACGAATTTCACTGTTTCCTCTCATATTTTGTAATGTTACTTTTTACCATCTTATCTAAGGAACATAAAATAATGCAGTATTGACTTAGCTCCAAGTCGTAAGATTTTATCAATTTCCAACAGATGTGTAAGTTTTTTTTTTTAAACAAAATTTTGAATAACACCCATATTGTCCAGGGCACATGAGTTGTCCATGTGGCTTTTCCTTCAGGATGATGTGTAACACCTGTTAGTTTCATCTAATCAGGTGCTTGAACATCATCATAGTGACATTCAAACTCCCGATTGGATGACACCATAACTGCTGATTAAACATGAAGTCTATGTTGAAATCAAAGTTTAATTGTACATTGAAAATAAATAGTCAAATTGTATATTTTAATTTTCCCTTGAAAATTCAGTATTTTGTAGTTAAATAATGTGATGGTGACTGTTTAAATCTGATATTCTGAGTCAGTGTTAACTTGATTAACCAAGTATGACAAACTGATGGTTTAAGTTGCTGGTATTTCTGGACATTAATATTTTACATTGTTGAAGGGGAATGCAATCCTTAAAGTGCGAAAATGTTCAGTTTTTTTTATCAGTCATTTGATTTAAAGATTGGTGTAATAGAACTTCTTATCCATATTTTTGAAAGTACTCCATTCTCTAATGGTTTAATGAAGAATTGGTACTATGTGTTTGCATTCCTTTTATTTATTCCGTCTGTATTTTATTGGGGCCTGGGGCTGTCCTTTCCTAAAGTTTCTTATTCATTGAATACATCCATTTGAGATATTTGAACATTTCTGATGTTTATTGTTGAATTTACAAAATTTTAAATTTCATGATCAATTTTTTCTATACTATAAACAGATTTGAAATCGGCAAATAAGTTTACTATTTCGTTTCCAGTTTTAGCCTTAATTTCATTAGAAAATTTGACCAACTATTTGTTCCTCTCAGAGTTTGTTAATTGTCAAAAAAAAAATTCTTACAAAGTTTCCGAATTTTTGAGAAATTTAAATAATCATAATTATCAGTAAAGCAGAATATAAATTTTGTATGTGGTAATGACTTATCTTTAAGTAATTTTTTTAATTCAGTAGAATAAGACGGTTATATAGGAGGATATTTTATAAATTTGGGATCATATTACGCCATTACATCGAAATTGCTCCAAAGAAATAAGTGATGCATTTAAGGGAATTTTCCATAAAAAATGGTAGCCAATTGAATGAAATTAGGGCATTTCTTAAGTCGTAATGTGCTTGATCGTAACTAGTATCAATAATATTCAATGACGATAATTTTCCATATGAAAAATCAATATCAAGTGCAGGGTGGTACATATCACTGACTACCAATGGGTAGTCAGATTTGCATATGTTACAATTTCGGTCTTTACAAAAATTAAATCTGAAAATTTTACCAGATGCATAGACAATGTTGTTGTTGTTATTATTATTATTATTAATTTATTAATGGTGGCAGCAACAAGCTGTTGTACACATCATTACATCGGTGTAAAATGAAGTTATATAATAAATAATTTTCGTAGAGTAATACGTTTTTAATTAGAACACAATTAAAAATCACAGATAATAACACTTGTGGAGATATATACATATACATGCAGAGAGTATATTACAGAGTCGGCACTCAATGTTATTCTGAAGCTCCTTATTTTCATGGGAGGGAGAAGCGATCGACTTCCCACTCCGACGGAACAGTATCAGAAAGAAAGTTATCCATTATGCCCTCGCCAGCCAATAAGCGTGCGAAGCGATCTACCAATTGAAATGGAGGCAACGTTACCCGGGCCATTTGAAAATTTCTTTATCTACCAATTTTCCAATATGCAGGTAATTAAAGAACAATTTGATTTTACGTTGAAATGTATGCAATGAAGATAATGTAGAGTCGGTTAAGTCTGAAAGGATTTTAATTGTGAGGTATGTTGTAAATAAATTGTAATGATGCAAAGTGAAAATATTCATATAAATAATTTTTATTTGCAAAATACATAATACAATCGTACAAAAAAACAATATAGCATGAGACAAATCATGTTATTGAAAAAATAAAATAAATTCTGGTGATATCATCATGTGCCACACTAATATTACACAATTTTCACTGCAGCTAACAATACAAAATTATAACCAAATGTACATACAATACCTACTTAAAATTTATATCATAATATAATTTTCACCCTTCCCGCACCTTCTTGGATGCAAATGGTATGGCTGACAATTATAGTATATTAAGGAGCGATAATCCCACAGAAAAGTGTTCAAAGTATTAGTGTTCTCGGTGCCTTAGGTGGTCACATAATCTGGCGTAAACATAGGCCGTTCGAGAATCCTGGCCAGGGCAACATTCTTTTTGAAAAAATGTTAAAGTTATTAAGATATAGTCATTCATAAAAGAATCTTTAAATCGTCATTAGCAGTGTGAAGAAATATGTTTAGAAAGAGAGTAATTTCCTAGTAACCATCCCAAACTATTGTACCAAAAGCTATGTATATAGTTCACAGACGTTAGGAGGACTTTTTATACGAGAAACAAACACCTTTAAATTTGGTACATTTATGTGTTACAAGTGAAACTTTCAACTATGTTTGTGTCTTGTATAAAAAGTCTTCCTAACTGTTTGTCTTGTGAATTTATATTTACATGGCCAAGGGCAGATTTCTTACTATTCTTTTGATCAGGAAAATATTTGAGTCCTGCGGCTTTGGATATCAGGAAAAAATATCCATCTATGTGTTAGAAGAGGATTTTTATGCCCTATTGTGGGAAAGATATCGAGTAGATTTACAGAATCTACTTCAAATCGATTTATCCCAAAATACTTATTAGAACTTCGTTAAATTTTGCTTTCTGACAAAATTTTAATTGCCCAAAACCACAAGTAAGTTGCGCAATTTACACACAATATCACATTCATACACTCAGATTACATAGATTCTATAGATATTCCAATTGATTTTAATTTTTACAGAAATGATTTTATTATGTCGTTCAGTCATGACATTTTTTTTAACACTGATGCCAAATTAAATTTAGGACATTACATGGTGATTAACATATAGGTGTTTTGTGTGTTATCGTTGGCCTTTTTCATGAAATAATTATAAACGTCATTGCACAATAGTATTTAATAGCCACGTAGCGAGTGTGTGGCTTATCAGTTCAGCAGACAAACTGATATGATGCATAAGCCATTCGAAAGCTTCTTTTATATTAAATACTATTGTGGCCAATGACAACTTTATAATTATTATCATGGTGATTAACATATACAAATAATTATCACTTTCTCAAACACTGGAACTAAGGTTTTGTGCCATGATACTCCCAAATATTATTGTCATTCCGCCAATGGAGCATGTTCACATAGAATGTATTTTAAATAGATAAAATGCAAGAAAAGCTGCACTATAACTTCCTTTTCAAACATTTATATGGCATCACTTTGTGACAATTTAGTCTGTTGCAGGTTTAATAAGAAAACATATGAAAGAAAACAACACAAAGATGCCAATTATTCCAAACTTTTACACAAATATGTATCAATTTCTATAAAATCTTCTTAATAATAGACTACGGAACAAGTGTAAATCACTCTTCTAAGAAAACATTCCCTAACTCCAACATATTGCACTAACTACATTTGACCACCCTGTTTGACAACGCCTGTTTGTTTGGGTGAAAGAATACATTTCACAGTAATATTAAGTAACTATTAAAACCTGTCAAAAAAAATCTCAACTTTTTGAACAGACATCAATTGGTCTTAATGGACCCACGAACAACACTACACACTATGCATATCACTGAAATCCAAAATTACCATACAAACAGTAGTAAAAGAACAACCAAAATTTGACAGTATTATACTTCGCTATCACATAGTTTAAAATAAATGCCCATCTCCAGGATGTCCATGCCACTCTTTATCCAGCAGTAGGGGAGCTGCCTGTAATACAGATAGCAGGCATTATTGAAATTCAAGATGCATAGTGCTGTTCTCACCCTGCAAAAACAAGGTTCCTGTACTCCAGATCATGCAAGGAACCGGAATGAATAGTTAGCTACAACATGTAAGGCAGGCCTGCAAATAAGAGACAAATGATTGAGCTGAACAAATTTTAAAGCTTCCTTTATTATTACATATTATGAATGCTCAATGCATGTCGCTTACACTTTCTGCCAAGCTTTCTCTAAATGCTCTGGATTCTCCATTAGGCACCTCAGGGCTTGTCAGGAAATTTTACTGAGGACTGCATTCCACACAGCTGTTTTTGCAGTCGACATTCTAGCAAGATGTGCTCTATGCACAGGTACTTCACCTGTTCATGTTCTCCGTGGACAAGACGCCAGTATTAGTCCTATTACCATCAGCCATTTCATAAACCATTAATAAAATTTGTAACATATAAATTGCCAAGTATCACAAATATCCAATTCAATGTATTTGGAAACAAAAAATAATAGGACTAAACACAAAACAATAGTACTAAACAAAAACTGAGGGGGAACAATGTTACAAAATTAATGCCATTTGTAAATAATTATCGTAATCATATGAAACCATTCTTAACAAACTTGCCAAATATTAATATCACTTACTTTGCAAGACTTGATTTTCCATGTCTACCATTCCATTAATATGGCAATTATGAAGTGAAAAACGACGACAATGCGGCATTTCCTTCAAAATTCTGGAATTTCAAAACCACAGACTGCCAAAAGTGGACTGAAGACGGTTATGACGTTATACATACACGAATTCAAATTCGGAGCCGTTGGGGGGTCAGAGCGCGGATTTTGCTCAGAGCTATCGTCAGATGGCAGCACTATTTGGAAGCGCAAGACATTCTATTTTTTTCTATAGTTGTGCAAAGTTGTATAGAGCGCATCTACAATGAGGTGCATTAATGGCGGACCTATCATAAATCATCAGCTCCCCACACCACGTCGCTGGAAATTAAGGGAAATTTCCCAGCCTAACAAGCGGACAGCCCCTGTATACGTGTGGTGGTGTGTCTCTTCTCCGTTCACTCCTCCTCTCTCTCTCTCTCTCCTCTCTCTCCTCTCGCTCTCTGGCTCCTCTCCTCTCTCCTCTCCTTCTCTTCCCTCTCTCTCGCTCCCCTCTCCTCTTCTCTCTCTCTCCCTCTCTCTCTTCTCCTCTCTCTCTCTCCTCTCTCTCTCCCTCCTCCTCCCTCCCTCTCTCCCTCTCTCTCTCTCCCTCTCTCCTCCTCTCTTCCCTTCTCTCTCTCTCTCTCCCTCTCTCTCTCTCCTCTCTCTCTCTCCTCACCTTCCCTCTCCTCTCTCCTCTTCTTCTCTCTCCTCTCTCTCTCCCTCTCTTCCTCCTCTTCTCTCCTCTCTCTCTCTCTCCACTCCTCTCTCTCTCCCCTCTCCTCCTCTCTTCTCTCTCTCTCTCTCTCTCCTCTCTCTCCTCTCTCTCTCTCTCTCTCTCTCTCTCTCTCCTCTCTCTCTCTCTCCCTCTCTCTCTCTCCTCTCTCTCTCTCTTTCCTCTCCTCTCTCCTTCTCTCTCTCTTCTCCCTCTCTCCTTCTCCTCTCTGCTCACTCTCCTCTCTCTCTCTCTCTCTCTCTCTCTCCTCATCTCCTTCTCTTCCTCTCTCTCTCTCTCTCTCTCTCTCTCTCCTCTCTCTCTCTCCCTCTCTTCTCTCTCTTCTCTCTACTCTCTCTCTCTCTGCTCTCTCCCTCTTCTCCTCTCTCCTCTTCTCTCTCTCCTCTCTTATATAGATATAGATATAAAATTTTATCATCATTCAATTGATCACAAAAAATTGACTATCCAGACAATCCTTAAAGGCGCTCAGTTTCCTTTTGTATACAAAGTGCGGGAAGTGTGTTCCATGTATTTACCACTCGGTTCACAATAAACTGGGAACGTCCTGTCCTTGTCCTCTCTTTCACCAGTTTCAACGCATGTCCTCTAAGTCTAGATTCCGTGGCTTTAATGAAAAAGTTGTTGAATTCAGGGACGTTATAAAATTCTTTCAGGATCTTAAACGTTTCTACAATATCATTTCTACTTCTTCTCTGTTCTAATGTTAGAAGAGACATTTCTCTGCATCTTCCTTCATAATCAAGTTGACGTAGTTCTCTAGGGATCTTTGTAATCTGCCTTTGTACTTTTTCAATATGTTTTTATCTTTCTGATAATAGAAGGACCAAACCACATTAGCACACTCTAGTACAGGTCTGATATATGCCGTGTAGATCAGTTTCACCATTGATTCACCAAATCAGGTGTAGTAGCTTATTGGCTTTTTTAATAACGGTAAACACTTGGTTATCCCATTTCAGATTTTGAGTGATGATAATGCCAAGATCATTTTGTTCTGTCGTAGAGTTGAGGATGTGATATCCAACAATATAATCAATATTTGGGTTATTACTTCCTAAATGAAGGACATTGCGTTTATCAGAATTCAAAGGTAATAACCAGGACTCCAAACATCTCACCACTTTGTTGAGGTCATTTTGTAACGTCTGATAGTTTATTAATGTTGTTGGTTTGAAATAAATTTACGTAATCAGTGTTTGTTAAAGTTGTAGTAGAATTTCTCTTCTGATGATGGATATAAGAAATCACAATATGTTCCAAAATCATCATTGTTCCATTTTGAGTTTGAAAAATTGATATCACCAGAGATAAAGTCTTTGAGATTTGATGACATTCAAAAATTTGTTAAAGATTTTCAGTGAATTTAATATGATTCCAATGATGAACTTGGAGGAAAACAAACAGTTCCTACAATAATTTCAATATCTACAGATTTAATTACTACAAATATTTGTTCTTGACAATTTGGTGTTTCAATTTTTGTACTAATAAAGTTACAATGGGTTGCTATTGCAACACCTCCTTTCACCCGGATGCTAGTCAATGTCGTTCTGTCTTGTTGAAAAATATGGTTTGGTAGTTTTAACTCAGTGCTGGATATATCCTCATTCAACCATGTCTGTGAAGATTTTAATGTCTATATTGTGTAATGTAGATGAACTTGATTGTTGATAGTTCAGAATGTACAGAGAAGCAAATTCAATTGACTAAGATCATGATACACCCAAAAATAACTCTACATTGAAAGTGAAAAAACACAATATTAAATTTTTTTGCTTGATTTTTATTAATAACATGTACTAAAGTAATTTCATTATTAGTCATGTTATGTACATGTTGTATGTAGAATAAAAATAAAATTGGGCAATTGCCTGTATAAGTGAATGAATTATTATATTGATCATTTCATTATTGAATAACGATTCACCAGTCTATTCGTGTGGAATTTTGAGGCACACATTAACTGCCAACACTTAAAGTATCATAAATTTCCCTCCACTTGCCATTCATTTTTACTTTCTGTATCCACTTAATTTAACTAATAAATATCATTCGTGTTTGTCTCTCAATTCTTCAAAATCTTGTATGCAGAGTATTATACAAATATAAGCTGTAGAGACATGTTTGCAATATGAGACATTAACAGAAAATATGACAGACAGGCAGTGTGTGTGTTTTTGTTTGTTTTTTTCCCCCATACTCCAAAATGTGTGCTGTCCATAATTTGTATTTTGCAGCATTATTCTATATATTCATTAGTGTTAATTGGTTTACTTCTTTTTCATAATTAATAAATTTTCAATTACAAATCATTGTCTAAATTTCAGGGGTCGTGGAATGGGAATGCGTGGTGGTCGTGGAGGTGACTTCAGTTCGCGAGGTGGTGGCAGTAGTGGTGAAGGCCGAGGTAGCTTTTCTCGCGGTAAGTAATGTTGGGATAACTCATTGCAATTTCCTGTGGAGGAATCCATTTATTTCAGATATTTGTTTTAGTAGTTTACACCTATGGTGTTCTTAGTATCCAAAAGATCAGATAAACTGTAGCTAAAATTAAAGTTAAAAACATGTTTGCAGGTCGTGGAGGAAGGGGAATGGACAGAGGTGGTCGTGGAGGAAGAGGTGGATTTGATAGAGGTGGTCGAGGTGGAATGGGACAAGGGGATCGCTATGGTCCCAGCAAACGTGGTGGCATGCCACCTCAGGGTGGTCCAATGGCAAAGCGTGGCCGCTTTGATTCAGGTCAAGGGGCCAACGGCTACCCTTCCCATCCACGGTAATGAATTTTTGGTACTAATATGGTAATATTAAATTGTTGTTACTAACCCACCAATGATTTCATTTTTAATATATGTGCATGTCGAATTTGGGGAGTGATGTTGACTAATTGTGGACGCCATTGGCTTTGCTGTTGTTTGGAATTGACAATGATTTTGTAATTTGGAGAATTTTGAATTTTTTTATGCATAACTCTTTCACTGATTGTGTTAAGAGTGGCTGAAGGCTTGTTTGAATCAATGCTGTGTGTGCTACGATTGTGTTTGTGTGTCTGAGACGGGCAGTGCTGCTGTGCTAAGGTTCAAAGGTTCTGCCGGCCGCCTGTGAGAGGGGGTCTACGTTTCTCTGCGGGGGAGGGGAGCGCGATAAGGCGATGAGCTGTAGGATTTGGTTGACTGACATCCGTGAATCATTACGTGGGCTGTAGGAAAGAAACAAGCTGGCACTCGGTCACTGCATTGGTTTCGCAAACATCAGCTCAGTTGTGATTCAGAGTGCCTAATGTTACACGCGAAATGGGCAAAACGAAATAGAATTCAACAATTCACAGTGGATCATAGCTAGTGTAATTGAGGCATGCAATAAAGAAAAGAAACAAAATCATCTGCTAGTTCCTCTGGCAAAGGCCACAGAAAGAGCAGCGGTATATACTGATGTTGGTGTAACTAGTATTAAAACAATTCAAAAAGAAAATAATATACGAAATGAAGGAAGTGCTGACAGGCGACTTATCTTACCCGGAAAGAAAAGAACAGTGTCTCATTGCAACGCCGTGAAAATAGATGAGTTTGACATGGTCGTTATCAGAAACGCCATCTTCGATTTCTATGTCCGTGAAAAGCAAGTGCCAACGCTTTCAACAATGTTGCCCATACTAAAAGAAAAGATCAATTTTCCTTGGGAACAAAAGTCACTATGGAGGTTGATGAAGAAGATGGGATTCAGATGGAAGAAATGTAATTCAAAACGTAAAGTGATGATCGAAAGAGCAGACATTGTTGATTGGAGATCAAAATATCTCGTACAAATGAGGAAGTTACAGGGAGAAGGCCGTGAAATAGTGTATATTGACGAAACATAGATTGACAACAGCTTAGTAGTTAAAATGTGCTGACAGCATGACGATATAATTGGTGTAACGGCAAACATAAGCGCATCAGTTAGACTAATTGGTAGTTCACGCTGGTGGAAACAATGGTTTCATTAATGCGCGCGAACTAATTTTCAAAGCTGGTTCTGCATCAGGCGATTACATGGACAAATGAACCAAAGAAAATTTTGAAAAGTGGGTTAGAGAAAAAGTATTAGAAAACGTGCCTTCTAATGCAGTAATTGTGCTCGAGTAATGCCCCATATCATAGTGTAGTGGCTAATATAAACCCCAACTGCATATTCAGTAAAGCGATATTTGATTCAATGGTTGAATGCAAAGGATTGCACGTTAATGAACCTGAGGGAAGCCTGAATTATATCAACTAGTTCTGCAACTAAAACCTAGAAACAACATTTACAAGATTGATGAGCTGTTTACAGTAGGCCATTCAGTCATTCGTCTCCCTCCTTACATGTGTGAACTGAATTCCATTGAAATAGCATGGCAAAAATCGAGAGACTCATAAAGGAAAGAAATGTAAATGGGGACATGTCGAGCAGCAAAATTGTTAGATCTTACAAACTGGGCTATCACACAAGTCACTACCGGAAGACTGGATGGGGTATTGCTCTCACGTCACAACAACTAGAAAATGAATACTGGGGAAGGGATGGTATAGTGCCGGACATTATAGGACAGTATTGTATAAATATGGACTCGGGATAACGAGCGTGAAGAAAGTGAAAACAGCGATAGCTCATCGCATGGATAGCGATTAGGTAAGACCAATGTTTTTAACTGAATAGTACTCTCCATCGTCCTCCCCACTCCTGCCTTCACCGTTCTTCCCGTATTCCCACTCTACCCCCTCTCCGTCGCTCACTGATTGCACAGCGTAATCGCATGACGTCACAGAGCCGGAGAACTGGAAACTCTACTGTACATGGTGGTGTTCTCATTGGGTATTTTTCCACCCCTCCCTCTCACTCTGTCCTTGCTCTCTCTCCCTCTCCTCTTCTGCTCTCTCTCCTCTCTCTCGCTCCTCTCTCCTCTCTCTCTCTCTCCCCCCTTCTTTCTCGCTCTCCCCTTCTCCTTTCTCGCCTCTCTCTTTCTTTCTCCCTTTCTCGCCTCTTGACATCACTTGACTCATCAAAACTTGAATTGAAAGCAGCAGCTCTGAGATCGACTTTTGCTGAAACAGGGCTGGTTGTTGGTTTTTTTTTTTTTTTTTTTTTTTTTTTTTTTTTTTTTTTTTTTTTTTTTTTTTTTTTTTTTTTTTTTTTTTTTTTTTTTTTTTTTGTACAAATTAATACCATTGTTCAGGGTTAAGAAAAGGCCTAACGTAGAATGGTCAACTAATAAATAGAAAGTGTGTTGAAACAATCTGATAAAAGTATATTGGAAGAGGCCTGGAAAACAGAAAAGCCTTGAATTCTAAAAATCAATATTGCTGGTCACCCTGTACTTGTACCTGCCAAAAAAAACACAGCAACTGTTTAAAAATACATTTTACAAAACTACATAATTGTTAAATAATTACAAGTATCTGTGTCTTGTGAATAAATATTCATATTTTTAAAGTTAAAAATGTTTGTGGAGTAGAGATTACGGATTTTATAACATTTAAGCTACTAATAGATAATTTAATAGAAGAATGTATACTGATTTTTCAGTGTTTCCAAGGCGTAACGCCCTTGGGCTTTTTGTTGCCACTTGATCATTAGAACCCTTATAATGCATGTAGTAATTACATGATATTTTTTAGTAATATAGATTGATTTATTTACTAATTAACAAGTTGTTAACTTGATTCTTCAATATTTTCGTACCATAATTCCCTCCATAAGAGAGAGAATATGTAGCGCCATTTAACTGTTTTCACATTTCCCTCATCACAATACTTTCAATGCAGGTAAGTTTCGCAGTGTATATCAAATTCTGTATTGAAAGCAATAACATATCTGTAAAAAATTAAAAGGATTTGGGTGATTTGCTATGAAAAGGTAAATGAATATTCTTGCAAAATGTATTACTGTTATGGCTTAATAGTTCTCTTCTATGATTTGTAGGGGAGAAGCAAGTCCATATCCAAGCCAACAATTCGCCCCAGATCATAGTGGGTCACATTATGACTCACCTGCAGCGGATTCTCATGCACCAACATATGGTGGTGCAGCCTCCTATGGAGGCGGAGCTAGCCAGCCTTACAGCAGTGGGGGTGGCAGTGGTGGTTACTCCAGTTCCGCTGGATATGAAGGTGGTGAGTATGGTGGTGGGGGATACAATGTCCCTCCCACAGACACCCGGTCAGCCTATGGAGTCCCTCCCCCACCTGTGCCTGGCAACTATGGACCAGCAGGAGATGCCTACTCATCATACAAAACAGGTAAGTGGAACACTGACATGTACTAATATTTTTACGTTTTTTGTTTGTTTGTTTGTT
>BOPP01000071.1:3417855-3456213 GCA_017312745.1 Gryllus bimaculatus | reverse complement strand
ATATGTTTTAGAAAATAGAGTAAATTTCCTAGTAACAATCCCAAATATTTGTACAAAGAGCTATGTATATAGTTCACAGGACAGTTAGGAGGACTTTTATACGAGAAACAAACACCTTTAAATTTGGTACATTTTATGTGTGTACAAGTGAAACTTTAAACTAGTGTTTGTGTCTTGTATAAAAAGTCTTCCTAACTGTTTGTCTTGTGAACTATATTTTACATTGGCCAAGGGCAGATTTCTACTATTCTTTTGATCAGAAAAATATTATGAGTCCTGCGGCTTTGGATATTCAGGAAAAAATTGCCATCTTATGTGTTAGAAGAGGATTTTTATGCCCTATGTGGAAAGATACGAGTAGATTTACAAGAATCTACTTCAATCGATTTATCCCAAAATTACTTATTAGACTTGTTAAATTTTGCTTTCTGACAAAATTTTAATTGCCCAAAAACCACAAGTAAGTTGCGCAATTACACACAATTATCACATCATACACTCAGAATTACATAGTATTTCTATTAGATATTCAATTTGATTTAATTTTACAGAAATGATTTTATTATGTCCGTTCAGTCATGACATTTTTTTAACACTGATGCCAAATTAAATTTTAGGACATTAATGGTGATTAAATATAGGTGTTTTGTGTGGTTATCGTTGGCCTTTTTCATGAAATAATTATAAACGTCATTGCAACAATAGTATTTAATAGCCACGTAGCGTAGTATTTTGTGGCTTATCCAGTTCAGCAGACAACTGATGATGATGGCATAAGCCATCGAAAGCTTCTTTTTATATTAAATACTATTGTGGCAATGACAACTTATAATTATTATCATGGTGATTAACATATACAAATAATTATCACTTTCTCAAACACTGGCTAACTAATGTTTGTGCCATGATACTCCAAATATTATTGTCATTCCGCCAACTGGAGCATGTTCACATAGGAATGTATTTTAAAATAGATAAAAATGCAAGAAAAGCTGCACTATAACTTCCTTTTCAAAACTATTTATATGCATCACTTTGTGACCAATTTAGTCTGTTGCAGGTTTAATTAAGAAAACATATTGAAAGAAAACAACACAGAAGATGCCATATGTATTCCAAACTTTTACACAAGATATGTATCAATTCTTATAAACATTTCTTTGCTTAATAAGTAGACTACGGAACAAGTGTAAATCACTCTTCTAAAAAAACATCCCTAACTTCCAAGCTATATGCACTAAACTTACACTTTGACACCCTGTTTGATACGCTGTTTGTTTGGGTGAAAGAATTACATTCACAGTAATATTAAGTAACTTTAAACCTGTCAAAAAAAATCATCAACTTTTTGAACAGACATAATTGGGTCTTAATTGGACCACGAACAACACTACACACTATTGCATATCACTGAAAAATCCAAAATTACCATACAAACAGTAGTAAAAGACAACCAAAATTTGACAGTATTATACTTCGCATCACATATTTAAAATAAATGCCCATCTCCAGGATGTCCATGCACTCTTTTCCAGCAGATAGGGGAGCTGCCATGTAATACAGATAGCAGGCATTATTGAAATTCAAGATGCATAGTGCTGTCTCACCCTCATAAAACAAGGTTCCTGTACTACCAGATCATGCAAGGAACCGGAATGAATAGTAGCTCACAACATGCTAAGGCAGGCTGCAAAATAAGAGACAAATGATTGAGCTGAACAAAATTTTAAAGCTTCCTTTATTATTACATATCATGAATGCTCAATGCACTGTCGCTTTACACTTTCTGCCAAGCTTCTCTAAATGCTCTGGATTCTCCATTAGGCACCTCAGGGGCATTGTCAGGAAATTTTCACTGAGACTGCATTCCCACACAGCTGTTTTTTTGCAGTCACATTCTTAGCAAGATGTGCTCTATCACAGGTACCTTCACCTGTTCATGTTCTCCGTGGGACAAGACGCCAGTCATTAGGTCCTAATTACCATCAGACCATTTCATAAACCTATTAATAAAATTTGTAACGATATAAATTGCCAAGTTATCACAAATATCCAATTCAATGTATTTGAACAAAATAATAGGACTAAACAAAAACAATAGTACTAAACAAAAAACTGAGGTGAACAATTGTTACAAAATTAATGCCATGTTGTAAATTAATTTACGTAATCATATGAAACCATTCTTAAACAAACTTGCAAAAATATTAATATCACCTTACTTTGCAAGCTTGTCCATGTCTACCATTCCATTAATATGGCAATTATGAAGTGAAGAACGACAAACAATGCGGCATTTCCTTCAAAAATTCTGGAAGTTGTCTCAAAACCAAACAGACTGCCAAAATGGAAGCTGAGAGACGGTTATGACGTTATACATACAACGAATTCAAAATTTCGGAAGCCGTTGGGGGTCAGATTCGCAGGATTTTGCTCAGAGCCTATCGTCAGATGGCAGCATTTTGGGAAGCGCAGACAAAATCTATTTCTTTTACTTAGTTTGCAAAAGTTTATAGAGCGCTCTACAATTGAGGTGCATTAATGGCGGACCTATCATAAATCATCAGCTCCCCACCCACGTCGCTGAAATTTAAGGGAAATTTTCCCGCCTAACAAGCGACCGCCCCCTGTATACGTGTGTGTGTGTGTGTGTTGTCTTTTTTTTTTTTTTTTTTTTTTTCCCCTCGCTTCTACCTCTCCTTCTCTACTCCTCTCTCTCCCTCTCTCTCCTCTCCTCTCTCTCCTCTCTCTCTCTGCCTCTCTCTCCTCTCCTCTCTACTCCTCTCCTCTCTCTCCTCTCCTCTCTCTCCTCCTCTCTCTCCTCTCTCCTCTCCTCTCTCATCCTCTACTCTCTCCTCTCTCTCTTCTCCCTCTCTCCTCTCTCTCTCCTCTCTCTTCCTCTCTCTCTCTCCTCTCTCTCTCTCCCCTCCTGCCGCATCACGTCATATCGCCTTCCGATGTCGTGACATTTCCCGGCTGTCCTCTCTCTCTCTCTCTCCTCTCTCTCTCTCTCTCCGCTCTCTCTCTCTTCCTCTCTCTCTCTCTCCTCTCTCTCTCTCTCCTCTCTCTCTCTCTCTCTCTCTCTCTCGCTCTCTCTCTCTCTCCTCTCTCTCTCTCTCTCCTCTCTCTCTCTATCCTCTCTCTCTCTCCTTCTCTCTCTCTCTTCCTCTCTCGTCATCTCTCCTCTCTCTCTCTCTCCCTCTCTCATCTCTTCCTCATCTCTCTCCTCTCTCTCTCTTCTCTCTCTCCCTCTCTATATAGATATAGATATAGATAATAAAAATTTATCATTCATTCAATTGATCAACAAAAAATTGGACTATGTCCAGACAAATCCTTAAGGCCGCTCAGTTTCCTTTTGTATACAAAGTGCGGGAAGTGTGTTCCATGTATTTACCACTCGGTTCACAATAATCTGGGAACGTTCTGTCCTTGTCCTCTCTTTCACCAGTTTTCAACGCATGTCCTCTAAGTCTAGATTCCGTGGCTTAATTGAAAAAGTTGTGAATTCAGGACGTTATTAAAATTCTTTCGGGATTCTTAACGTTTCGTACAATATTCATTTCTACTTCTTCTCTTGTTTCTAATGCTTAGCAGAGACATTTCTCTGCATCTTCCTTCATAATCAAGTTGACGTAGTTCTCAGGGATCTTTTGTTAATCTGCCTTTGTACTTTTTCAATATTGTTTTTATCTTCTGATAAATAGAAGACCAAACCACATTAGCACACTCTAGTTACAGGTCTGATATTATTGCCGTGTAGATTCAAGTTTCACCATTGATTCACCAAATCAGGTGTAGTAGCTTATTGGCTTTTTAATAAACGGTAAACCACTTGGTACCCATTCAGATTTTTGAGTGATGATAATGCCCAAGATCATTTTGTTCTGTCGTAGAGTTTAGGATGTGATATTCCAAACAAATATAATCCAATATTTGGTATTACTTCCTAAATGCAATGGACATTGCATTTATCAGGAATTCAAAGGTTAATAACCAGCGACTCCAAAACATCTCACCACTTTGTGAGGTCATTTTTGTAACGTCTGATAGTTTATTAATGTTGTTGGTTTTGAAATAAATTTACGTAATCATGGTTGCTAAAGTTTGTAGTAGAATTTCTCTTCTGATGATGGATATAAGAAAAATCCAAAAACCAAAATATGTTCAAAATTCATCATTGTTCCATTTTGAGTTTTTGCAAAAAATTGATATCACCAGAGATAAAGTCTTTGAGTTGATGACATTCAAAAATTTGTTAAAGATTTTCAGTGAATTTTAATATGCATTCCAATGATGAACTTGGAAGGAAAAACAAAACAGTATCCTACAATAATTTCGATACCTACAGATTTAAATTACTTACATAAAGATTTGTTCTTGACAATTGGTGTTTCAATTTTTGCTTACTAATAAAGTTACAATGGCGTTGCTATTTTGCAACAACCTCCTTTTCACCCGGATGCCTAGTCAATGTCGTTCTGTCTTGTTGAAAAATATGGTTTGTAGTTTTAACCAGTGCTGGATATATCCCTCATTCAACCATGTCTGTGAAGATTTTAATGTCTATATTGTGTAAATGTAGATGAACTGATTGTTGGATAGTTCAGGAATGTACAGAGAAGCAAAATTCAATTGCTAAGAATCATGATACACCCAAAAATAACTCTAACATTTGAAAGTGAAAAAACACAATATTAAATTTTTTTGCTTGATGTTATTAATAACATGTACGAAAGTTAATTTCATTATTAGGCATGTTATTTACATGTTGTATGTAGATAAAAATAAAATTGCGGCAATTGCCTGCTATAGTTGAAATGAATATTATAATTGATCATTTCATTATCTGAATAACGATTCACCAGTACTATTTCGTGTGGAATTTTTGCAGGCACACATTTAAAAACTGCCAACACTTAAAGTATCATAAATTTCCCTCCACTTGCATTCATTTTTACTTTCTGTATCCACTTAATTTAACTAATAAATATCATTCGTTGTTTGTCTCTCAATTTCTTCAAAATTCTTGTATGCAGAGTATTATACAATATATAAAGCCTGTAGAGAACACAGATGTTTGCAATATGAGACATTAAACAGGAACAAATATGGACAGAAGGCAGTGTGGTGTTTTTGTTTGTTTTTCCCCCATACTCCAAAATGTGTTGCTGTCCATAATTTGTAATTTTGCAGCATATTCTGATATATTCATTTAGTGTTAATTGTTTACTTCTTTTTCATAATTAATAAATTTTCAAATTACAAAATCATTGTCTAAATTTCAGGGGTCGTGGAATGGGAATGCGTGGTGGTCGTGGAGGTGACTTCAGTTCGCGAGTGGTGGCCATAGTGGTGAAGGGGACCGAGGTAGCTTTTCTCGCGGTAGTGTATGTGGGATAACTGTTCATTGCAATTTCCGTTGGAGGGAATCCATTATTTCAGATATTTTTTTAGTAGTTTACACCTATGTTGTTCTTAGTATATTCCCAAAAGCATCAGATAAACTGCTAGCCTAAAATTAAAAGTTAAAAACATGTTTGCAGGTCGTGGAGGAAGGGGAATGGACAGAGGTGGTCGTGGAGGAAAGAGGGTGGATTTGATAGAGGTGGTCGAGGTGATGGACAAGGGGATCGCTATGTCCAGCAAACGTGGTGGCATGCCACCTCAGGGTTGGTCCAATGGCAAAGCGTGGCCCGCTTTGAGTCCAGGTCAAGGGGCCAACGGGCTTACCCCTTCCCATTCCACGTAATGAATTTTTGGACTAATATGGTTAATATTAAATTGTTGTTACTAACCCACCCAATGATTCATTTTTGATATATTGTTGCATGTCGAATTTGGGGAGTAATGTTGACTAATTGTGGACGCCATTGGCTTTGCTGGTGTTGTTGGAATTTGACAATGATTTTGTAATTTGGAGATTTTGAATTTTTTTATGCATAACTCTTCACTGATGTGTTAAGGAGTGGCTGAAAGCTTGTTTGAATCAATGCTGTGTGTTTGCTTTACGATTGTTGTTTGTGTGTCTGAAGACGGCAGTGCTGCTGTCTTAAAAGAACGTAACTGTTTTGGTTCAAAGGTTCCCGGCCCCTGTGAGAGGCGGTCTTACGTTTCTCCGCGGCGAGGAGGGAGACGCCGATTAATGCGATATGAGCGTGCTAGGATATTGGTTGACACCTCGTGAAATCATTAGTGCGGCTGTAGGAAAGAACAAAGCTGGCACTCGGTCACTGACCACTGGGTTTCGCAAACATCAGCTCAGTTGTGATTCAGAGTGCCTAATGTTACACGCGAACATGGGCCAAAACGCGAAATAGAATTCGACAATTCACCAGTGGGAAGGTCGGGAGATCATAAGCTAGTGTAATGAGGGCATGCAATAAAGAAAAGAACAAATCATCTGCTAGTTCCTCTGGCAAAAGCCACAGAAAGAGCAGCGGTATATTACTGATGTTGGTGTAACTAGTACTAAAACAATTCAAAAAGAAAAGTAATATACGAAAATGAAGGAAGTGCTGACAGGCGACTTATCTTTACCGAAAGAAAAGAAACAGTTTTTCTACATTGCCAACGCCGTGAAAATAGATGAGCTTGACATGGGCATTATCAGAAACGCCATCCTTTGCATTTCTATGTCCCGTGAAAAAAGCAAGTGCAACGCTTTCAACAATGTTGCCCATAATAAAAGAAAGATCAAATTTTCCTTGGGAACAAAGTCACCATATGGAGGTGATGAAGAAGATGGGATCAGATGGAAGAAATGTAATTCAAAACGTAAAGTGATTGATCGAAAGAGCAGACATTGTTGATTTGGAGATCAAAAATATCTCGTACAAAGAGGAGTTTACAGGGAGAAAGGCCGTGAAATAGGTGATATTGACGAAAACATAGATGACAACAGCTTAGTAGGTTAAAATGTGCTTGACACATGACGATTATAATTGCGTGTACGGCAAACATAAGCGCATCAGTTAGACTAATTGGTAGTTCACGCTGGTGGAAACAATGGTTGTCATTAATGCGCCGCGAACTAATTTCAAAGCTGCGTTCTGCAATCAGCGATTACCATGGACAAATGAACCAAGAAAATTTTGAAAGAGCTGGGTTAGAGAAAAAGTATTAGAAAACGGCCTTCTAATGCAGTAATTGTGCTCGAGTTAATGCCCCATATTCCTAGTCCGTAGTGGCTAATTAAACCCCAAACTGCATATTCAAGTAAAGCGATATTTGATTCAATGCGTTGAATGCAAAAGGATTGCCACGTTTTAATTGTAACCTGCAGGGAAGCCTGCAATTATATCAACTAGTTCTGCCAACTAAAACCTAGAAACAACATTTTACAAGGTATTGATGAAGCTGTTTACAGTAGGCCATTCAGTCATTCGTCTCCCTCCTTACAGTGTGAACTTGAATTTCCATTGAAATGCATGGCAAAAATCGGAGACCTCATAAAGGAAAGGAAATGTAAATGGGGACATGTTCGACAGCAAATTGTTAGATCTACCAAAACTGGGCTATCACACAAGTCACTACCGAAGCACTGGATGCGGGCTATCTTGCTCTCACGTCACAAAACTAGAAAAATGAATACTGGGGAAAGGGATGGTATAGTGCCGGACATTATAGGACAGTATTGTTATAAATATGGACTCGGGATAACGAGCGTGAAGAAAGTGAAAAACAGCGATAAGCTCATCGCATGGATAGCGATTAGGTAAGACCAATGTTTTTAACTGAATAGTTACTCTCCATCCCTCCCCACTCCTAGCCTTCACCTTCTTCCCGTATTCCCACTCTACCCCCTCTCCGTCCGCTCACTGATAAATACTGCCCACAGCGTAATCGCATGACGTCACAGAGCCGGAGAACTCGGAAACTCTACTGTACATGTGGTTGATTCTCATTGGGATTTGTTCCACCCCTCCCTCTCACTCTGTCCTTGCCTCTCTCTCCCTCTCACTCTGTCCCTTGCTCTCTCTCCCTCTCTCTCGGGCTCCTTCTCGCCTCTCTCTCTCTCCCCCCTTCTTCTCGCTCTCCCCTTCTCCTTTCTCGCCTCTCTCTTTCGTTTCTCCTTTCTCGCCTCTTGACATCACTTGACTCATCAAAACTTGAATTGAACAGCAGCGCTCTTGAGATCGACTTTTGCTGAAACAGGGCTGGTTGTTGGTTTTTTTTTTTTTTTTTTTTTTTTTTTTTTTTTTTTTTTTTTTTTTTTTTTTTTTTTTTTTTTTTTTTTTTTTTTTTTTTTTTTTGTACAAATTAATACCATTGTTCAGGGTTAAGAAAAGGCCTAACGTAGAATGGTCAAACTAATAAATAGAAAAGTGTGTTTGAAACAATCGATAAAAAGTATATTGAAGCAGGCCTGAAAAACAGAAAAGCTTGAATTTTAAAAAAATCAATATTGCCTGGTCACCCTGTAACGACTTTTCTGTACTCCCTAACCTGCCAAAATAATTTGATTTGTAATCAGCATTTGACATTCTCCCTTTGTGCTTGAGATTTGGTGTATAAGAATACTTTTTTATTTAAGTAATATTTGGGTTTATTATTTGGCCACTACCATGTGAAATAAAGTAGATTCAGTAGTCAGATGTTTTTTAGTAACGTCATTACCTAAATAAATGCAGTGTCTACATTGTAAATTATTATAAATACCAAGCACCTTTCTTTCCAAATATTTTTCACATGTGTAGGAGTTACAAAAAAATTTGTTAACTCATTAGCATATTTCTTATGGTAGTTTGGTAGTGTAGTGAAAGCACACAAAGGTTCACGTGACACTGGAATTCCACAAATTAATATCTATAAAGGGAGGAATCAATCCAATGTATCTGCTCAAAGCCACAATACTGAGCTAGAAATTTGGAGTAAAGGTTCCTTTTTCAATTTATATAATTGCTAAGAAGTAATTTTTCAAACCTCATCCCCCAAGGGATGAAATATTTATTTCTTACTGTAAGGAAGAGTACTGTAGGAATTTATAATTATTTGTTACTGCATTTAATGCATATAGCTGCCTTTCACAATCATAATTTATAGGGGGGGGGAGGCACACATCAGGGATGCAGATTGACTTTATTTTCCTTACTAAACAATTGTCATGATAAATATCTGCGGAACATGGGTACTTCAGCTACTAAGATATTTTGGAAGTAAGATCTGCTCAAATATGTAAGTAGTTGACAGGTGTAAGGGTGCTGATTTTGTCAAAATTAGACCTATGTGCTTGAAATACATTTCTGCATTGTTGTGATTGGTAATTTTTTGAACTTATAACATTTATTTTATTGAACAATTGTGTACTTTGCTGAAAGTGAAGGGCAGTAGATCTCCACACTGAGCACTGAATAACATTACAAGGAAATGTTCTTTTTATAATATTACTTTCAGAATTTTATTGGATACTTTTGTTCCTAAATTAAACTTTGCCATAAATAGAGTACTAACTGAACTTATACTTTTACATGTACTATTTTGTTTCTTGGTGTAATTCAGGAATAATGGTGTGCTAATGCACATTAAATATTTATTAAATTAAAATCCAGAAAATAAGTTATGCATTACCAGTTTTGCAATAGTTATATTTAATTTGTAAATGTAGGGCACTCATTTTTTTATCAGACTAAAATTGAAAGAACATCAGACTTAGAAGAATTTTATTTCCAGCCTACCCTTCTGCCATCGTAAAAACAGATAGTATTTGATGAGCATTTCCATAGGGCCATCAAGTCTAGGACTTAAGTCTAACCTTCCTTGTCCATTGAAATTGCATCAAAAAGAGCAGATTATCACATTACCTTAAAAATCTTCAATGTAATGGTAACAAAACTCAGAATTGAAAAAATTGTATTAGTGTTAATTCTCTCTCTGTAATTCATGCATTTGCTGCGTAAGAATATTTTGTTAAAATTGTTTATACCATGTATAGTTCGTAGTGGGTGAAAATATTTTTAATTTACTTAGTATTAAAGAATATCTCTTCATGTTTTAAACCCTCAAATGCTGAAAGTCAAATACAGATGGTTTCTGTTTACACATGTGTATGCCTGGAACGGTCTGTGCATGCTGCTTAGTTCTGCTCTTAGGCAAATAAATAATAATAATTATTATTATTATTATTATGAAATCTGCTTTGTCTTCTAGATAATGAATTCTTTACATACTTTAAACATAATAAAGATAAGTCACAAAAAATTAATTTCTTAATGCTCCAAGAGGTACTATATTTAGTACCAGTAGTATAGTAACTTAATGCCAATCTCCATATTCTTGGTATCTCCTGTGGGTATCCTGAACCTTATTAGAAGAACCTTTCCCAAACTGCTTCCCACACCGAACTTTATCAAAATAATTATATGAACCCTAAAACAAATTACACATCAGAGGCCATTTGAGCTGATAAGCCAAACTGTTATCATTTGTTTATGGCTTGGTATCGCTAGCAATTCACTTCATGATGGGTGGGTGAGGGAGTGTGTATAAGACATTTGAAGTGACAGTTCGGATATTATCATGGTGACAGGTTTCTGGAAAAACAGGGAAATCTGGAAAATAATAGGATATTGAAGCTGTAATTGCCTAGGAAAATAGAGTACCTTCAGATAATTGCATTACCAATTTTTGGTAAGGGTAATGATATTTTTACACGATTCGAGTTATAAATTGGAGCTGAAATCTTAGAATTACTGTAAATACTTTTCCAAAACCCGGACATATTAATAAAGGAACAAAATCCACTTTTTAGGTAGGCAATCTTTTCTTTTTTTCTCCTCTTCCAAACTGAGCAATAAACAACAAAGATTTGCTTTACTTCAGATAAATATATATAAAGCTTGTTTTGGAGTTGTTTCCTGTGAAGTTTGAGCATGCTGTTCAATGTGTTATTCCACTCGGATATGATTTCTTCCATTGATTGGGAAGCAACTCTTACAACCTTTTTGTACCCAGTACACTCATTTCAGTAGCAATCTGGTGAGGTGACTGAATAAAGAACTAAGGTCGATCTGAATAGAAAATAATTGAACTAAAAAATGAATCGCTGCTTGTAAGAATTATTAGCATTCAAGATATAGTATTCACTAGTGTGTGTTATTTACTTACTGAACTGTTGTGCTGATTTTCTAAAAAAAAATTCTTTTGGTGCTCAGTGTTTTTGGCAAGGGACTTACAAGCATTTGTCAGAGCACATGCAGGTCAAATGTAAATGTTTTAACTTCTTAAAAGTAGATTGCTAAACAACTTGATGGGTGACTGTGACTAAATCAGCTTTTTAAAATGTTGCAGTAAAGGTTTATGATTAGTTGATGAATGTTTCATGAATTGGATTAGCATTGCTGACATGGTTTGTCTCAGTGTTCCTAGGCAAGAATTACCGATTGCCATTCTTGTGAAGGGTAATTTGGATTTTACTTCAGTGAAAATACTGAAATAGCAATCCACAAAACGGGTGTACTGCTTCCCTTGGTAGATCATTACCAAATATTTATTGTATTACTACTTTCAGAAGAAAAAAATCTTCGGAATGCACGTAGTATAGAGATGAGAAAACAGTTGAAAGATAACTTAGTGTGTTTAGGAAATGAGGAAGAAGGATGGATGGCATGTGACTGCCAGGTTGGTTTACAAGAACTGGAAAGCTTTCTTGATGCAAGTGGTCTACCTCTGCAACATTTCTTCACAGGTTTTGGTCAACATTCTGTGTTAGTCAGTCAGGTGTGGGACAGGTGAGAGTAGTAACTATGGAGGTACACTTGTGTAGTTTAGAGCCTCAGTATTTTTCCCTTGTTTCTCCATTTGTATTGCATAATTGACAAAATCTCAAGTTGCTGCTCGGAGCTGCAGATAGCAGGTGGTATGCAGATCTTCATTCAGTAGATTGACTGCTTTTATTGGATTTTTTTTTTCTTTTCATGTGGCATCTTAAATGTGTACATGTTCAACTGGCTCGAAATGAAGGTTCTCCAATGGGTGTGAAGGATTTGTGAAGTATTCGAAAGTACTCTCACAATATATAATAAATTTCTAGTAATTAGCAACCCTATTATTTTAAAAAGTTATATTTGGTTAATAATCAGCCTTAATTTGGGTCAAATGCTTTCATTAAAATTTCTTCATTGTAAATAATTAAAAATTATTCAGCAGCAGAATATTCAACTATGTTTGTAGGTAAGGTAGATATTCAGTTGTGGTGTCACTCTTAAGATGCACACGTTTGATAGAAGTTTTATTAAATATATATAAAAGAGTGTAAGTTGAGACTCCCTAGCTAAATAAACTGGTGAAATTCTAGGCTACTAAAAAAGTTCTGAAGGTTTCCTAAAATATTTTTGTTATTAATACTTTGCATTTCACATCCTCGCATTCATAAATACCTCTCAGAACAATTCACACTACATTCTTGATAAATGTGGATCATGTTCTTCCCAAACTTAAAAACATATTATGGTCCACAGTTCATTTATGGCTGTGGAAAGTGTACCCATGCACTCACATGTGCACTCTTACTAAACTTCTTCTTCTTTCCCCCCCCCAAATTTAATTTGCTGAATGCCTGATGGTGCAGTTTGAAGTGTACTGGCGTTCCACATTAGGTGACGGCGGTGGATGAAATACATTTAATTTGCTTTCAGGAGCACCTGCACATGATTCATATGGAGGGGGTGGAGGTGGCTACAGCAGTGGCTCAGGAGGCTACAACACAGCCTCTAACTACGATGAGAGGGGCTACTCCACCTCTACAAACACATATGGTAGTCTTTTCCTTCATGTTCATAAAGTTTGCTGTCCACAGATGTTCCTTCATTACTCTTCCCACTTTCCTTTATTTTATTTATTTTTTGTGTTTTATAAATGTATTTTGTGGTTTTAAAAATTGTTTCAAACACACAACATTCTGAGAGGTATTTCTCTCACAGTGGTTTCAGATACTATTATGCTCTTGTGGAGAGAATGTGAAAGTAATGAATGTTCTTCTCTAGAACACAAACCGTCCTAATGAATGTTTCTTCAATGCAGTACATGTCCTACTTGTTTTATTTTCCATGTGTTGTTATCCAACATGTTTTATTTTTAAAGTGTGAAACACTCACCAGTTGATGGGAAAAAGTGTTGCCGGAGAGAATTACCCACACACAGTAACCCTAACAAACATGAAACTCCTGTGTGTACATGTACACACATAATTTGCATATGTGTAATTATTTAACTACTAGTCATTAAAAGGTATAATTAATGGTGATATTGGGGAAACTAGAGAACTTGGTAGGGTTATAATTTTATTTTTATTAGTGTGTGGTGGTGGTGGTTTTTTGTTTGTTTTAATTTGTTTACAAAATATTGAGCTCTAGAGAATGAAAGAACATCTCGGACAGAACAGCTCAACACTTTTATGAATCTTAATGTGCAGACAAGTTCAAAAAGGATAACCAGTTCTAGTTAATTTCCCTTTATTGGTGGTTGGGTTGGACTTTTTAAGTCTTCATAACTTTCCTGGTTATGTTTGTGTTTGTGCACTCATGTGTTGGTAATTGAAGTTGGATTGCTTATAGAAGTTGCTAGTACAGACACAAATTGTGATATTATGATTTTACATAAGCTTTACTGATTCAAGTAAGTACATGCTATCCTAGCACCTAGTTTCTTCGTGCATTATGAAGCATCTTCAGCATCGGTAAGAAAACTTTGTTTTGTATATAATGCAATAAATGTTACGGAATATGGAAAGAGAAGTGTGAAATAAGGATTATTCAGGAATTAGCTTGTTAGTTTGCCCACATTAGCCAGGTGGTATGTAAAAAGCTGTGGGAATGAACTGATTTGGTTATCTGGCCAATTCTCAAAGTGTTCAGTAAGGATCTTTATTTTCATGAAATTTTTTGACAGAAAAATGCATTGGAAATTATGTATCTCACAGGCTCTTAGGTTGTTTTAACCCATTCATATCTTTTGCTATCTCCCAAACATCACAACAGAGAAGAGTCGTACCATCTTTTGTTTAGGAGACTCAAAAGTTTACGTCTGCACACAGAGCTCCAGTGACTGAGTTTTGCATGGAATGTATGTGACACATTTCTATTTATGGCTTATTCTGGTGTGTATCCTGACAATGTTGAAATTTGGCAGACTCAATTCTGTCTTTCTACAATTTTTAAATCGTAGTACTTCAGAAAGGTGGTAGGCTGAGGGGAAGGCTTGTGCAATGGGGAGGGGGGTAGAATCGTATAGGCCAAAATGTCATTGCCCCATAGGAAATAATTGGTTGGTGAAGCGTCGTGTATATTTGTAGGGTAGATGGTATCATAAAATAAGTTAGTACAAAAACTTAAAACTTAAAACAGTTTATTCCTCATCAACATTATGTACTTCACCTACTCTAGCAACCTCTTGTTGGCTCATGTGCACTTCATCCGTCTCAAGTTTGTTGCAGTTTGTACTTTGGTCTTTTTCTACTAATTTTCGATAATGTGAACATAATCGGCTAATTTTAAAAATTAACTAGATTCAGGCATTGGCTGTATCAAATAAAAATCTTTCACTGTGATTCTCTTTAGGTTTTTTGTATTTCCTAATCTATTTATACTTGCTTTGTGTTGGTATCTAATTTGAACTAAATGATTTACCCAAATATAATCAGGGCAAGTCAAGATGTCGAAGAGCACGAAAACACTTGGGGAATTATCAAGACTGCATTATATTGTAATTCTATTTATTGAGGTAGAAAATGAAACATTGCTTTAAGTTACCATTCATGTTCAAAGTTTGTCTAAACATGAAATGCTTGGGCCATCATCAAGGAAAGCACTGCTTACAACCAAAGTCAGGATATTAACATTGAATAGTATAAGGCACCCTGTGACTAATTAGTCTCGTTACTACCTGAAGCCCTTCGTTTATATAGTTATTTTTATTAGAATGGGATAATTTAACAGCTACTGCTGGCAACACAACTGAAGGTTTGGTTGTCATTGTGTCCTTGAACCTATTAGACTCTCCTTCCTCCATTCGTTAGTTTGCAGTTGGCTAACTTGTAAATGGCTTCAACGTTTCTCTTTGTGATGTCCTGGCCCGATGAAAATATAGTGTGCCACGAGAAATAATTGAAATAAATAAGTGCAGAGCTATGTGTTTAATCTTATTATTTATTTATTTTAGCATTGCATAGAATTGAGTTTTTATGTAATAAATATTACATTTGTTTTAAAATTGAGCCTTGAATGTGAGATGCTTACTGGTGACGGTTCACGTGTTTCCTGCTTCTGCGCTGTGTCGTGACTGGTGAGCTGTGTATGGGAGTGCCCCATTTATTCCTTTAACATCATAGAGATATGTTCTATTGAGAATTGGTATTTAAAATATTCATGTGAAAAGTGAATGCTTGTAAAGGAAAAAAACTCAAGCAAATTTAGTAAAGCCTTTAGTTGTGGATGCAAGAATACAAGTGAAAGGTAGCACTCACTGTTTAGATGTTTTAATTGGTGAGAGTGAACAGAGATTGTGAGTACTATTCATCCAAGAAATAGATGAAAAGACATACTAGATAGATCAAGGAAATATATTGAAATGCATAACATTACTGAAATGTGAAACAATTATTAAAACACATTTGAATTATAAGAGCATAGTACCAAGTTTTGATAGTTGGGGTGTTATAATAATAAATAAACCACCCTCTTCACTACAAAAATGCATGAGCCATTCACAGTGAAAAGTCCAAAAAAGGTATATGAAAGTCCCTTCAAAAATCATTTTTCTTTCTATTTACATTCATGGCAGTTTTCTTTTACTGAATGTGAGAGCATGTTAAGTCATCATTTCACATATGTAAAAAAGTTTTGACATTTCTCTGACTCGCTTATATACGTTCTAGCTAAGCGAAACTCACTTCTGTATAGTTATGTCTTCTTGGGAGGCTGTAAACAAACACTACGAAGGGAGTATAAACAGCTGACGTGGCGGAGGGATACTTTTCTGAAGTACACTGATATTTACTTGTTTCGCAAACTGACACTTCAGCCCATTCTTATAAAAGGACGCTCTAAAAGTGGTTGGCAAACATGATGTAGGTAGTATTGTTTCAAGATGCAACCCACACAACTGTTGCCAAGATGGAAGCCTTAATGGGATAACAACCTAATTTCAGAGGAGCTTTCAAACAAAGGTTTCCCCAGTCTCCCCCTTAACAAGCAATATCATATGTGTAAAATCAAAGTGAATATTGCAAACGCTTGAATCTTTCGTTCAATTAAAGAAATTTCCATTTATTTTATATTTTTTAATTTGCTGCTTTCTCTAGTGTAAGGTTACTGTAGGTTATCAAGTCTTTAAATTTGGATTCATTCATAAGAGATCTTTCAGAGGATTCAATAAATTTAAGT
The DNA here is from genome assembly GCA_017312745.1 of Gryllus bimaculatus. Lineage (NCBI taxonomy): Eukaryota > Metazoa > Arthropoda > Insecta > Orthoptera > Gryllidae > Gryllus > Gryllus bimaculatus. The sequence continues at coordinate 3,439,834 of BOPP01000071.1, read as the reverse complement.
TTAAAATGACATTGAGTTCAGAAGTAGGGCACTACTTAAGCAAAAAACTATATGTGAAGCACCATTTGACTTTTTGCAAAATTTGGCACTTGATTCAAAGCTCGTTTGACATATTCAACTTGACAAGACTCATTGCTTGCTCTATATATGTTATAAGGATGCTGTGTTGCATGTTTGTACCCACTGTCCCTGTCAACACCTGAGGCCAGGATGCAAAGGTAGCCTTGCATTGCCCCTGATGTCGCCTATGCCTTAATGGAGAGACTGGCACACAAGTTACTGCATTACTTATAGAGGGTTTCTGTTTACATCAAATCTGAAGCACAAATATTTATCTGATTAGTTCATTAAGGGCAGGGAGAGCATTACACGCAATTGATGTCAATTTAATGTTCATTTAAAAAAAAAAGTCCATTGTTCTTCCATAAAATATATATTTTGAGAGATCACGTAAATATCTGAAACCTCTAAATGTTGTAATTAATATGTTGTGTAAAACGAGCTTAAAAAGAATGTAAAACAAATACGTTTTAAGTGTCACAACAATGGTGGCGAGGGTGATCAACAATGGATTGTAGCAGAGATTTTCCCCTCATTGTTAGGTAAAGGAATTCATAATAAGTGATAAATTGTCTTTCAAACTTAACATGTTTACAAAACAATTTGAAACAGTCTTGCATTATAGATTCGTGGAAATTCTGGCATTGCTTTGTTAGACCAGCCTATAAACACATTAAAATCATGGATTCATATCTGACGATGACGATTTTTTTTCTGGTATCAGTGCCAGTTTCTGGCATTGGTACAAGACTGTTAAGCTAAATTTTTGTTTGTTAATAAGATGGTGGTAGTAATACATTCTAATGCATTCAGTTTTCCATGTTTTAAAACCTTCATAGTAGTTAGAGTAGACTTCTGAACACACTGTACGAGTTTCGTCTTTATAATACATGGAACTTTTAAAAATTGGTTCTAAATAGAATAGTGTGTTCTGGATGAGATTGTATTTTTACTTAAGATTTGTAAATATAGTAAACTTGCGTTATAGTGAACTTAAGTCACTGGTACCATTTCACTGACATTACAAATAAGCATAAGGTGGTGTTTTGTTGTTGTTAAGTGACCCTTCTAAAAGACCACTTTCTTCACTGAGAATCAACAGTGGTCATTTAATCCACGTTTCAGTGTACGAAATTATCAACTCTTTCTTTTTTGTGGCAAAGCAGTGAAAATGTGCAGGAAATCAATCTTTGTATCTAGTTTTGGTTTTGTATTTTAAAAGCAATATTAGATAGTAATTGAAGGGGAAAGAAAGGGGATGAATGTTGTTTATTTATTTATGTCAAAAACTGGTTAAAAAACTGTGTGACATGCTATGGGGAGAAGTTAATTTGAAGTTACGTTGCATATCTTGTTCCAGTGTAAAGTGACAATTATGCAGATTTGATTGTCGCCCACAGGAAAAATTATGGCTGTCCTTTCTAAAACCTTCCAGTATGATGGGCACATTGCCCCTAGATATTTTTTATTACCTATCTCAGTATAGTCTAGTTTTTAATATACAAGAATTTCTTTTTAGCAGTTAAGAAATTGATAATTCAGTTATCTTTAGACAAAAATCTTTCACGTTGAAACGTTTCACGGTTGAAAGATTTATTCCAATTAAAAGAAAAATCCAATGTCACATTTAGTATCAGTAAGTGTAGTGAGTTGAAATCGGTGGATTTCTCAAATAGTAACGTTTTCTTGCTTCTTTTATTTTTCTTTGTTTAACCTCCTTTTTAAACATGCTGTTTACCTGTAATGGGACAGATGCGAGGAAAAAGACATTTCAGATCTATTATTTAGTATGTTTCTTAGTGCTATCTAGTGAATTATGGAATTTAGACTGCTTAGCTAATTTTCATGTGTCTTTTTAAAAATTAATTTTGAACAATTTGTAAGACTAAGGTCATGTGCATAGCCTCAGTATTTGATAAACTATTCTTTACTACAAAGAAACCTAGTCAAATGGCCACATCAATTCCACTGACAGCCAGCAAGCCCCCCCCCCATTTCCCCTTTCTCTTATTTCCTTCTCTTCTGGGAACCGATTGACTAAGATTTCTGTAAATATTAGACTTTCAGTGGACAACAATCAGGCACATATTGTAAATTGACTTTTTATTATGTAGTCGCCTTGAATAATTTTGAATGGTATAACAAAAAGATGATTAAGGTATGAGAAAGGAGAAAAAGAATTAAGGTAATGGTATAACAAAAAGGAGACTGGTGGAGATTACTGTTGATTTAATAACTTGCCACGAAAGTACACTATAGGTCTTCAGTGAATAAGGATGTCCATTCTTTCTTGCAGGAGCATTACTTACTGTTTCAGGTAATAGAAATTTTTTAATAAAGATCTTAATGATACAATGTGATTTCTCCCATTTTGTGTTCCTGTGGTTTACCAACTTGTACTTTCCTAAGAATTTGTTAAGGACTCTGGGAGCATGCTTTAAGCACAAATCTGATATAAAAGTCATTTGCTAACTCCTCTGTTAGATGGGCCTGTTTGTTTGTACGAGTAGGTGTTGGATCATTGGCAAAGAGGATGCTAATAATCCTAATACTGTGTTTTGATTATATCATGTCATTTATGGTAATTTAAAATGTTAAAAAAAATGTACTGGATTTCATAACAATTAGTGCTATTAAATTTGATTTGATCCCAGTAAGTACTTTGTGGAGATCTAGAGACTATCCCACCAAAACACCTCCCCTCTTTTTCTCTTGTGTATTTTTATTTATATATATATATATATATATATATATATATATATATATATATATGAGAGAGAGAAAGATATAAACACACACACAGTTACCCTGTCACGCAGGCTTTTAAAACCATTGTATGTTTATGTATTGATGAACATTCTTGAGAGGTTACATTTGTTTTTGCCTTTGTGTTTGTTGACCTTTTTTGTTTGGAGTCTATTTGCTAAAATGACTATGCCAAAAGTACTTCTCTGAAGACCTATATTTTATGTAACATGTGGTGTCTGTAAAGAGTATGACTAGATAAGTTATAGAAAAATATTACTTAACATATTAATTTAAATACTAGTTATGAGTTTGTGTTCCATTTTATGGTAGGACAAAGATTCTGATGACTTGTCATCTTTTCATTGATACGTTATAGTCATAGCGTACTTGTAAATTAATGCTTAGCACAACATACAGGTGAAAGAAATGTTTAGTTACCAGGTCACTTTTGCCATTTTTCAATTTTTAGGTCATTTTTTGGGCCTCTGTGTCATTTTGCATCAAGTATTTTCTTCCTTTTAGTGTTTTTTGATGGTGATCATTACATGAATTTACAAGCAGACACTGAAACAGTTTCTATTGTATCTTTTGTCATGACCAAAATTCACTCATGGTGTTGACTCTGTTCGAACACTCAAAATTATACGAATCTTTGATAATTTCTTTGAGCTTTCAAAAATGACTGTTTGGAGATCAAATCAATGGATTACATATCCTTCTAAAATAAGGTCTTTCTATTAATTTAAATATGTAAAATTCATAGAATAAGTACTTTTCTTCCAAAGTTTTGAGAATTATTAAAAAAATTAGTTTAATCATTTTCAAAGAATTTTTAGGTCGTCGGGATCCAAGCCCTGGATATGACTATCTAATAATTTTAAAGTTATGTCATGAAAAACATTAATGCCTAGAAATTAAAATTTGCCGAACTTAAAATATTTTGTCTTCTGTGTACTGTAATTGCTTATAAACTTCAAACTTGAGAGTATGTAGGATTTGTAGATTGATGTACTAGAATATAATTTTAAAAGTGAAGAAGTCCTTCTAGAGAGTGACTTCACCTCAATTACAGAAAGAACTGTATTTACAGGAATAAAATGTATTGAATGTTAGTGGCTTGATACAAGATATTACTGGATAGAAATTCTACTTTTTATAAATTTGATACAATAAAATCCCGTTTTTGTTTTCATGCCTTTTATGCGATTTTTCATTGGTCCAATCGTAAAGTCTATACTTGCATTTGTATCATTTTTAATTTTCCTGCATTTTACCCCTTTTTCCATCAGTCCCCTGAAAAGTTAAAAAAGGGAGTTTTTACTGTAGCTTGAAATCATTACTTAATGTGTGTGTGTGTGTTTCTATTTTTTCAGATTCTCCTAATTATAGCGGTGGAGGAGGTGGCTATGGAAAACCAGAATACGGTGAGTGTATATATTGCATCAAGGGGGGTTAATTAATCCTTTCATGCCTGTCAGTTGAACTTTGTGTAGTTTCAAAATGGTGATAAAATGGAGACACATGAAACGATTATTTGGGAGAGAAGGAACATGACAGTAAAGCAACAAAATATAGGAATTTTTTGTGAGAGTGGTTAGTTGAATGACAATGTGCAGTTCAATCAAAACAGGAATGTTTGCATTTATTCAGTTCGTGAAATAACATCTAAGCATTCAGAGTTTTTATAGAAATATACAAATACAAAAAACAAACATGGATTATCTTCAGTAAATTAGCAATGCTTACATTTGTATGAAGGACTTCCCAATGACTTGCATTGAAAAACTATATAATAACACAACATTGAATGGGAAAGTTTACCAAAGTGGCCCAATAGCCTGCAATTAAGGTTTTAGTATTTTATTACTTAAAACGGCATGTAGGAGTGTCAGGTATTTTAAGAATTGTGCTCTAACTGCTGTTATGCTAAAAAGATCTTCTGTATAACCTTTCAGAAGAAGAGAGTTTATTAAGATATTTTATCTAACCAAGAAAATACAGTTTTAAACAAATTTTAAAGGAAAATCTGAGAATAATGTATTTTCAAAATCGTGACAAAACCTCGAAGAACAATTTAATGTGTTTGTGTGTTACTATTCGATTCCTTTCAGGTGGCAGTTCTGCTGGTTATGGTCAATCTCGAGATTATGGCGGTCAATCCCGCCGCTACTAGGATTAATCAAAGTTGTGACAAGACCAACTACATGAAAAACAATTGTCATAAGGCAGTTTTCATTAGTGGAGTCAAATGTCATCAGTGCAGATTTTGTGTAGACATGGTGACTTGACTTTCTGTCATCACCATTCTGTGTTCTTTGAAGTCATTTGAAAGGCTGGAGAACACCCCAGCATTGTGTGATGTGTTCCCTTTGTCATTATGGCTGTAGAACTTTTATAGATTCACTTTCTCACTAATGTTTTAAAATACAAAACTGTTCAGAAGAATTGTCTGGAAGTATTCTGATGCATTGATAACATGGAAAGGAAAGTTGCATATTGATGTTTAATTACCTATGACATGACTTCTGTGCAAGTCATTAACATGAAATCTTGTTAACACTTGAGTTTTAGTTTAGTGCTTTATGTGTACTTCCATTTCATGACTTAATTTTAAAATATTTTCATTGCCATCAACTCATAGCTGTGTAGGCACTATATGACATTCCAGAATACACTTAAAAAGGATTTGCTACAAGTTACAAATATTTATGATCAGTATACATATAGAACATCTGAAGCATGTCTAAACCGTGCATTTAGGTTTGTCTTTTCTGAATCTTGTGCATCTGAATATTAATAAATATAAAAATGTAAATTTTATTGAATTTGTTGGTTTTTGTTTTTTTTCCTCTTGGGACAAAGATGAAGAGATTTATTTGTATTAAACAGTGACACTCATAAGTACTTATAGAGCCATTTAAAATGTAATTATAGATCTCGATTAAAAAGAAACAAACCTTGTTTAAAGCTTTTGATACCTGACAAAATACCAGAGACCATTCCCTTTCATTAAAAGTTGTGCTATAGAGAATTTGGAAATGCTTCCAATCCATCAACAGATTATTAAAACGTTTTGTGGCAGCAGAATAAGTAAAACAGGAAGGTGATAACTTGCAAACCAGCAGATCAGTTAACCTGTTTAGATTGTGGTTGAAGTACTGAAGATAACATTTAAATTTTATGAATTCTTTTCTGCCACCACCATCTGGAACAAGTAATAACCATGAAGTAATTTGTGCAGAGTAGGTAAGTTGTTTCTAGTCTGTCTTTGATGCCAAATTCCTCGGAGGCAAATTATCAATGGTCTTTCTGTACCCACTCTGTCATTGAATTAGTCATATCTTCTCTGAGCAATATATGTCAGTTATCATATCTGTTGATATGTGAGTGATGAAAATGACTGGAATATTAAACAGTAAATTGGCTGGTAATTTTGCCAAAATATCGAGAGTCATTAATTTTGAGGAATTAACATGCCTAAAAAATTGTATTTTTTTTTTTTTTTTATTTTTATTGCATTAGCAGGAAATATGTAAGGTATATAGATTAAAACTAAGAGAATCATACATGTATATATTAAATTAATATTTTAATGTTCATTGTAATGGCTCTTACATCTTTCTTGAAGTCAGTTTTTATACCAGGAAAGAAAACTTGTTCTGTACAAAATCAGAGGGAGATTGACGAGAGAGGCAATCATTAAATGCCATGAAATGATCTAAGAAAACTGGTCAGGTGAGTTGTAACAAGTGTTCTAACACACACATGCAAAGACCAAAATGTTTTGTTTTTTCTGATTTAAGGTATTAGTCAGGCATGTCAAGCTCTGTTGGGGAAATTGCAGAAGCTTGAAAATGTGAATAGTCTGAAGTGATGATTACAGCAGTTCTAACAAAAGTACACATACATACACAAAGTTGGAGACTGGAAGGATAAATATTAGTACAGATACGTAGCAGCTTAATAGAAGTAGCAAAATGACTAATTGTCTCCTATTCATCAGATGAGTTAGACATGCCTGATAGTTGAAAACTTGCTTCTCTTAATGTCAAGCTCCATTCAAAATGGGCCACTCTCACTTTCAATATATTTTACACCGAAGGTTCTGAACTAAAAGCAGGTGGTGATGATGATGATGAAGTGAATACTAAATCAAATGACATGGGCCTCATTTAAATGCAGGTGTTGCATGAAACCTGCTGTTTGTGAATACTGAGAATTTTAAATCTGAGAAGTTGAACTGGGGACAAATACTGTACCCTCTATATAATGGACTCCACAAAGCTATAAGAAACTGTCTTGGAAATATTCCTTTCTCTACAACTGTTCATAAATCAGTAATGAATTCAATGAGGCTAATTATTAGAAATCTGTTCAGGTCTGTTTACTTCTATACTTGTAGACCTTAGTTAATTTTATAGCATGTACCTGCCCAACAGGCCAAGCAAGTTTTATCAAATATACCTTAAATGTTCATTACATTGGATGTTGATTGTGTTCTTGGTGTTAGAGTATGTAGTTAATTCTGTAGCAGGAACAGAGCATCTACTACAACTTCGTTGGGAATACAGCAAGTCTTTAATATATTCGAGTATTTTTATTTTTCCCTTATTTTGCATGCTATGGCAGGGTTTATTTAAAGATTGGCAGTTCATCCTATACTAACACTTCTAATTACTTTCTTCTTATTCAGCTTCAGTTATACCTTATTCATGTAAAATAATCGTGAACATTGTTAAATTATGTGCATTGGATTCTCTCTTAAACTAAAGTTACCTTTTTCGATGGATTTTCTGCTATAAATCAGCATAGGAATAAGAGGTTTAGCCTTCCTCTGTTTACTTACCAGAACTTGTAGTTTCACATCAAACGAACTGCATGCTTGTCCTGAAAGAAATTAATTTTTAGTTGTAGTTTGAATACCCATTAAATTCTTTCAAATGTCTTAAAATTATACTTTTGGTTAATACTACCTCTAATGCCCACAGGAACATGATTTCGTGGAATGAACAAAGTTTGCTTCATTCAAGACTAGAAACTGATTTTCTGGTTTGCAGAAGCATTGCAGCTCTTGTCTGAAGGTAAATTTATTTTATAGTGAAGTATTCATTGTTCTGCAAAGCATGTTTTTCTCTCTTTATTTACTTTCCATTGTTTTTAACAAATTTACAGTGGACAGATATATTTACCTTCAATGCAATCTACAGCATATCTCTTACGTGCAAGATAAAAACAATTCACTTAAAAATGGTCTGATTTCAATATTTTCATAACTTAAGTTAAATCTTGAAAATGTAACTTTGTTTGGGAGGTGCCGGTATGCCTGTATAAAACAAATAAGGGTTTGACTTTACTGGTAGCTTTTGTAAACTGTAACTGGATTGGGAGTTCCGCTTTGCTGCTGTGAAATCTATTCCATATTGCAACCTGCTTCCTAAGGAGTCGATCTAGCAGCTGTCTCTCTCTCTTCAATACTTTATACTGATCGTGGTCCCCATTAACAGTCTTGCTTTTTCCAAACTTTTGAATAACCTGGAAGTTTGGTCAAGTTCTTAACTGAAATTTTATGAAACAAACTACTGAGCTTAAATTACTATTTGGTTGACCTATGATGTTTCACATCTTTCTGATCTCGAACGAGAGATGATCTGTTACATTATTATAATTATCTATATTATTAATTTTCAACACTAGCAGAAATTAAAAGAAAGCTGTTTCACTCATGAGAGGGGTCTAAGACGCCCAAGAACTGGGAAAAATACAAAACTTCTATAATACTAATTTTCAGTGCCTGCGTTTTTTTAAAAACATAGCGAGATATCTCTCACTTTATATTATATTAGTTATAGAAGGAACAATATTATGAATTGAATATGAGGAATATATTATGAATGGATGTTTCCCATAGTAAACTTGTAGTTGATGTCGATTTCTTTTTCATTTACTTATCTTCAGTTAGAATACTTTGCCTATTGTTATCAAATCAGCTAATGTTGTATTATCTGCAGCCCGTAGTGATAACAATAAGCAGTGTCCACTGTATTTGTTATTAGGCAAATTTTCGTACTGTCTGTACCATCTGAATTCTTATACTCAGGGCCGGTTGCATAAATGTTCAATATGCCACTATAAGCTTATTGGTTCTATAAAATACTCTGTAGTGTTCCTAGAACAATCAATAACTAAATAAAATTAGATATTAGATAAGATTATAATAATAATAATAATAATAATAATAATAATAATAATAATAATATGATTTCCTCCAAGGTCCTCTTCTTCACTCTTTCTATACAGTGTACTATGATTTATGCAATTCTGCCCTTGGTAGGTATCAGCTGTTCACGGTTTCATCCAATAGGGAGCTTGAACGTGGGTGACGTTTAAACTCCCAATTAGATGAAACTGTCTACAGCTGATACCTGCCAGTAGCAGAGTTGCGAAAATTATAGTATAGTAACACCACCTCTGGGAAGCCTAAAATTCTTACGTGAAAGGGGGAGTGTTGGGGTATTCTTTGAAGAAACAAGTTAAAATTAATCAGGGATTATCAATTTTTATTTTTAAAAAGGGTTTGATTCTTGTTGTATGGGGTGTCCTTAAATTATACACTGAAAGGGGGCAGTGTTATGCTGCATTAATAGGAGTAGGAAGAAGATCATGGTTTGTTACAGAAAATGGTTTTCATTTTTAAATTTTTGGGATAATTTGTTGTTGAAATATTTTTTTCATTCAGTTTTGTACTAAAATATTTCCATATAGCATATATCTAGATACTTACAATCAATGAGGATTAGAATATGTTTTAATATACAGTATTAGATAATAATCAGTATTACAAGATCAAATAGGAATCAACCAAAATTGACATTAGAAATCAAAGGCATGTCGCAGGATACTTCAAGTCCCAGCATTCCACTGATCATAACCTTCGACAGTGCAACAATGTACTCATTGTTCAATGAAGGAAAAAATGGAATTTGTACTGTAAGAGAAAAATGTGAAGTTAACATTATCCCAAACACACAAAATGTTTGTTTTTGGTAGTTCATAATGTTTTCCAGCTAGTATTCTTTTATATATTTATTTATGAAATAATAGGAAATGTTCACGAAACTAATTTACAGATCAAAATTATGCAGAAATTCATACTATGATGTTTGAGATTTTAAAGAATGGAAAAAATTATTTATTTTAGAATGAGAAAGTGTGAAATTGGGAAGGAGGAGGATGTAAAATTAACAAATGATCGTGAGGCTACCTCTTAGGCACGTAAGTGTTACATTTACACGCGTCACTTAACACTAAAGGACTGCACACGTTACATGACACGTTTTGTAGATAAACACTTATGCGAAAGGGCACGCGAGCGGTCTTAGCGATGTGTGTAGTGCCCACAGCTGAAGCAAGACACCCAAGCCACATGTTACGTGTAAATGATGTTGACTTACCATGCGCGTTAAGTGACTTGTGTACGCACGTATCTACAAAGCTTGCGTCCTCAGCATTAGGTGACACCCGTCATCTCAACGCAACACTTGTGTGGCACAGATTGTATATGCTAATGCATATTATCCATTTTTTCTACCTCTATTATGTTTTTAAATATCTCTGTAATGTTACTAAATAAAAATTCATATAGCCCTAGCTGCTAATTAATGATTTTCACTATTTTAAAATTGTCTAGTCTACCTGGAACATTTCATAATTTTTTAAATTGTACCATTTCAATTGGCATTCTCTTATGGCCATTTTTAAAGCGGCAAGCAAAAGTGCAACGGCAGTACCCATTTTGCACAACACGAAAAGCTCTCCAGATGATGTTGTGGTAACCAGATGTAAATGGCGGGAAAATTGAAATTATACCATCGTATATGCGGGGTGTTTATAACATTATGAATGTATGCAAACTGACAAGACCTACAGGAAATTTTGTAATGGCCGGGAAAATGTAAATTACGGAAACTTAAAAGCGGTGTTTTACTGTATATACATAAATTTGCCCCATTCTCTCATGCACTTCTGTGAAAATTGCACTGCAATAATTTTGATTATTCAAAAGTTACAGGAGGTTCTATAGTTATATGGCTCACTCTGTATATGAACAAGGGTGTTACTAAATAAATAATTTTCAGTATGTGCTACATATGTCACTCAGTGAAACTCCCCCCATCACTAGCCTCTGCTTTTGTCAATCTTCTGAGCAGCAAATGAATTCAGTGTTGGAAAAATCATACATCTTTTGTGGCTATCCAAGAATCAACTCACTTTTTGGTATCTTCATAAGAATGGAAGCGCTGCTCCATGGTCATGTGCCATCAAATGGTTGTAATCGGAAGGGAGCAATTCCCAGTGAAAATGGCAGATTGGACAGGACTTTCCATTTAAAGGTTTCCAAGTAGGTTTTTACCAATTTTGCCACGTGTTGCTGATTGTTGTCTCTGTCATATAACGGCTTTTTCCTTTAGGGCTTGGTTCAAAGCATCTATTGCAGTTCATAGGTCCCCTGTGATAGTTTAGTTTAGTTTGAGAATCTCAATAAATAACATCCAGCTGATGCTACCAAATTCAGAGAAACGCCTTCAAACCATGGATATTTGGCTTTGAGCATGCTGTTGATTTATGGATGTGCTTACCCCACAATCTTATATGCTTAGGGTTATTATACTGTATCCACTTTTCATCACCAACCATGATTGGCTTAAACTTGCACAGCCCCCAAAGTCTTCGCTTCTGTAATGTTCCTAATGCTTTCAGATGTTTCGAATTTGTTGCTATCTACTCGTAATGATTTTGCAAGGTCAGCTAATGACTGGCATTCATCTTCATTAACTAATCCTGCAGTTCATCTTCAAATTTTCGAGCGCCATAGTGATTATTTTTGAAGCATCAAAAAATGTCTGCATATTGTTTCCCCACAGCATGTTCACTTAGTCTCTAAAACGGTGCAATAAAATTCCCTGCAAATACCATTTTTGTAGGTTTTTGTACAAGATTCAACATTCAACACTCTCAAAGCATTGTTTACACTGGTGAATAAACATACATTGACAACCTCAAGCTCTAGATCAATACTTGGTTGTAAATGTGTTTGCATCGGAAATGACATGCAGGTAGTTCTGATAATGCCATCTGTTGGGAAACCGCGAGAACTTGAAGTACCTTTTAGATAGATTTTATTTAATATATTAGACATTGTTAAAAAAATTATTTTACTAAGTAGGTGGTGCATAGAAGTATAATTCAAAAACAATATGTAACATTGGAAATGCACTGAGACTTTAACCCTGCAGCACAAGCAAGTCTCTCAGATGACTGAGTTCTCATATTCTCTCAAGTTTCTTGATAACGCATCATAGAAATTTCTCAGATCACAATCCTTCTCAGTACCTCTTTGTTGTAGTTCATGTATGTAATGTAAAAACATGTACTGGTATATATGAATATAAATGTAGTGAAAACAGGTGATCTGTAGATGGTTTTACTCAAAGTTCCCTGGATTATCCATTCCAGCTCAGTTAGTCTGGTGTCTCAATTTGTTTTATGGTCAGTTTCATGATGTAGGTAGATTACTTGTTAATTTCCTTGACTTATTGTGAGGCATTTTATTTCCCTCCAATCCTTAGTTTACTGGATCAGAGTATCCCACAAGTGTCTTAACCTGCTCAGGAACATTGAATGATTTCTGCCAAACTATCAATGTGTGTTCAAATGTGAATATAGATAACATTTATTTAGAGCATTTGCTACATTTTCAAGAAATATATTCAAAGTGTAAACAACTTTATCAGAAAGTTTCCTTTAATTTTTTTTAAAAAGTTGTATTTAATTTGTATTGGTGACATTCAAATGTGCATTTCTTTTTCATTCGAAAATCATTTTTGGATTATATTTGTGATAGGTTTTTACATCAATTAGGTCCTTCTGCTTTCTTCTTTCCTCCAAGGCTGGTCGTCATGTATTTGCAGATTTAGTTTAGTCAGTTAAGGTTCAAGTTTTTACTTTGCCATTCCATATAAGTCATAAATGTGGACCTAACAACAAACTGTGAATGCGGTAAAAGTACGTAAGTGTATGTAATTATATTTGGGTTAGTATTCTCGGCATCCACCATGAATTTGAGGGCAATTCAGTCTGCTATTTTGAAAGGTGTCTATATAGAAATAATTTCAAAACTCATGTGGAGTCATCAAATGAAATGTAACATGAAAATTAATACCATGATTTTGTTACACGTAGGTATCATGAGGCCACCTGGAACTTGTTTGGACTCCTAGCGAATGAGTCTGGGTTTTGAACAGTGAAAGAAACTGAGGCCGTCAACAAGTACCCAAGAAAATCTGGTGGCTGTCTATGAAAGACTTATTTACCATTTAGACAAACTCAATTACAAAACTCAAATAGCCAAAAATAAATGAATAAAGGCTGTAGTCCATATTTGATTCAGTCGCTAATTTAACTTATAGATGAAAATTTTCATAAAAAATACATTGCTCTTTCAATAGATCTTGATCATATTCAAATTTTAAGTAGATAAACATTGCACCGTCTACATTTTCCTTTTTAAACTTCTGTGGTGCTTTTAGAATGTGGAATCCTTGAGGTAATGTTTGCGTTCTGAGAGTGAATACACTTTTCTTGTACCTCTCACAGCTGCTGCCGCTGCTATGGATAATCTGCCTGACCTTTCCTATTGGATATAAAATATTCATTTTGTGGTACATATTTATTAGTTGCTTTTTCTAAATATACATGTTATTGATATGAATATGCTAGTAAATTTAAAATAACTGGTTTTATTACTGCTAACAAAAGTGCCATTGTGTTCCGTTTATCTGCAATGTTGGCTATGTCATTAATCCATTCATATATAGTGAAGATTACAAAAGATATTCTTCAGTAAACTTTTGTTTCAATTCATTTACAGTTGAGAGCATAAAATTGGGGGTAGGGGTAGGGGGATGATAACATCAACAACAATGACGACAACAAAAGTTGAGTGTGCACTCTACAGATGCTTTAAAATTGATAATAAAATTACTAGGAAATGGAAATATCCACAATAAAAAACAAAACAAAAATTGATGTAATTACTTCCCTTATGCAATAGCTCTTAAATGTTTTTCAATCCTAAGTTCAGAAATAAAAGTGCAAAGCAGTTCAGAGATCATGAAAATTCTAAAAATATTTTCAATATTGGAATCATAATCTAGTTTAGACTATTTACATTAACAATAGGAGGCAAAATAGGAGGTTCAGTAGGAACATTAGAACTGAAACGAATTAATATTTAAGAACTAATACTACCTATCCAAATATGGGTAGAGTATTTTAGAGTTCTTCCATGACAAAGTTGGAAATGTAATAGACGTTGCAGAAACAGGAAATGTGAATACAGAATGCACTATATCAAAAGAACAGGTGATGGCGATAATTAAGAAATTGAAAACTTGTAAATCACCTACGGAGGGTAGTGTATACAATGAGCTCCTAAAATATCGTGGAGACTCATTAACTGAAGAAATAACAAAATTAATGAAGAAATAGCACCATTGTAAGACTCCCAAGGATTGGAAGTCTAGCATCCTTATACTGTTATTCAAGAAAGGAGACCAACTTAATCCTGATAATTACAGAGGAATAGGTCTCCTAAGTTTCACATTCAAATGACAGGTGAGACATTTACGGGAAACTTAGCTATAGAGCACTAATAGTGGGGCACGATTATCACCTGGGCATTCAGATGAGGGAGCATCCTGTAACAATGCATATAACATTGAGCCATTAGAACAGCTTATAGAAAAGCCACTTAGAATTCAATAACAGGCATTCTTACGTATTATGGATGTTGAGTAAAGCCTTTAATAATTAGATGTCATCCACGCTATAGCCGGAAGAAAGGTGCCACATTGCCTTATTGCTTCTATTTTTACATGTATATAACAAAATGATACAGAATGGTTGAAAAATGACCAACAATGTCTTCCCTGTGAATTTAATGAAATCTGCAGAAACTACCATTTGACGATCTCCATCCAAAAAAACTAAAAGTATGACTACAGCGAAAGATCCTATTCGATGTAAACTTGTGGTAAATGATACATCAATAAAGGAAGTGTTACAAACACTACCATAACAAAATACATGATAATAATGATATCCAGCTCAGAGCAGATGTATAAGGAGGTAAAGAAGCCATGAAAAGAAACTTCATTTCCTGCTGCTTAAATTACTGTGTGGTACAACAAATGTTTGAGGCAAGATTCAAAAGTAAGAATATAAATCAGTTATTAGACTGATTTTAACATGTGCAGCAGAGATAAGGTGAACAAAAAGCATGCAATGTCAGCTACAAGTAACAGAAATGCATGTGTTGGGAAAATTTTAAACAAATAGAAAACGAAATGAAAACATTAGAACAACATGTGGAGTACTCCCATTTCTGAATGCATAATATCACGTATGAGAAAACAGGATAAACACATTGATAGTGAAAGAAGATTGAATTCTAAGGTTCTTGAGAGATACTAGACCTGTGGAAAGAAGATATGCTGGAAGTCCGAGGCGATGAAGGATTTTAAATCCAATAATGGAACAGGTCTATAGCCTATGAAGAAGAAGAAATTAATAACTCTGAAATTTTTCTTAAAAGTAATGGGATCAGATATGATTAGGCAGATATATAATTAATATTGATTTCTGACATTAAATTAATCAAGTTTATTATTATGAAATGTAACTAATTTTGAAATTCATTAGAGAAAATAGTATTTTTTTAAAATTTAGCTTGCATTACAATTTCAGTCATGAAGTTACAATCTGCTTCACATTTGCAGGTAACGTGTTTGCAGTCATATGTGAAAACTCAACAATGTTGTATATATTTCACATTTATTTCAATAAGTCCCATCAAAACAAAAATAACATATTTTTTTTATGTTCTGAAGACGAAATAACTCTTAACATCTGGGCAAGATTTCTTCCAATCTTTGAATTTTATGACAATTGTGCTGAATTCGTTATTGTTTTATTAATAAATATGGTTTATCATAACATTTTATTTTACACTTTCTATTGTTTAAAAAAAATATGTACATCTACTACTTGTAATTGAATGTACTAATATGACTTGATTTATATTTGAAAAATTTTTGACTTAGTGTAATTATTTCATTAAATAACCATTGTTTTCAAACTACCACGAAATTGAGATACTCTTCAGTTTATCATATTTATTGTAACATTCTAGCTGTGGGTAGTGCTCAAATACACCAATCCTCTAATCACTGCAGTTTGTGAATAAGAACCAATGTTAACCTGATCCATGAATTCCTTGCTTCACAGGTTACTTTCGATGCCCTATTCTCTTCCTGCTGTACATAAACGATATGCCCTCGATGATTAGAAACGGAAGAACAGTTCTTTGCTAATGATACGAATATTCTTTTCAATAAAGAAACTGTAAATAGTATAACATTAGATATTTCAAATTGGTTTCAGACAAATTAATAGTAAATGAAAAGAAAACTGTTTCAATGTATTTTTTCATTTCAAATAAACAGCTCTGTACTCCATTGAAAGTGAACAGTCCTCCATTGACTGATGTTCAGGTAAGAAAATGTTTGGGTCTTTCAGTTCAGTCCAACCTTTCATGGAATGTCCATTTAAATGAATTAAACACTAAATTTAAGTTCTTTATGCTACACTTTCAGAATTCTTTCAAATTCAATCAGCCTCCATACTACTCATTGTGTATATTTTGCAATTGTTCATTTCTGCACTGTGTCAACATAGTGATCATATTAATCAGGTGACAGTATCAACAGCTTCAACAACAAAATCAACATAAACTCCAGCAACAACAAAAATTCACATACAACACATGTACATTATTTTACAACACCTTGCCTGATGACATTAAATGATTAAATTCGGAACAAAAATTTAAGTCTCCAGTAAAATCTTTTCTGCTGCACAACTTTTTCTATACAATTAGAGACTATACTGAGCATCCAAACAGAAAGTAATATTAATTTTAACAAACAATAACATTTAGTGTTTTACCATTTGAATTGTATAATTCTAAAGAACCTGTAACCAGTACAGATTCTGGGTCAATGACCCCCATCTCAATCATGTTTTCGTCCAGTTTCCCTGATCCTTGAGCAAATGCCCTGGCTTTCCTTGTGGACATACAAATTAACTTCTCCCCATAGCATGTCACACACAACTTTTAACAATGTTTGATGTAATAGATTTGAGTGAGAATATGGACATAAGTGGATTACATCAAAAGGTTGATTATTGTTCAAATATTTAGTCTGTTCATTCAAACAAATCAAAATTAGGGAGATTATCTGCCTGGTAGGAATATTGTTGTGGGCTAAGAATTAAATTGCCAAAAAATTAATAATGTTTTTCATGGTGACTTTCTCCATACTCCTACAGACTGTTGTTAAGATTTTGGTCCTTACTATTTTGCTATTTTATATTTCCCTTTTTATATAATGGTACTACACAAGTCATCTTCCTGTCCTAAAGAAGTGTGTTGTTTTCTTGTGATAAGTTCACGATATATGCAAGAAGACTACTCAAAATATCCGGACTTCTTTTTGTTTTTTGAAAAGTCCCTTGCATATTTGGTGAGGTCCCAAAGCACAATTGCATCTAGTTCAACTAATATTTCTTCCTCACAGTTTGAGCATCAGAACTTGTTTTCTTCTTTATTGATATGGGAAATCTGTTAATTATAGATATATCTAAGTCCTCTTCACTCAATCATGAAAATTCGTAAGTAAGGATATTAGCTACTTCTTTCAGACAGGTAGATTCATTTGTACATTGATCCCAGATTATCATAAGAATATCAACTTTCGTTGAAGTTTGATTAATTCTGTAAAATATTTTCTGTTATGCTGATTTGTACAAACTTCATGTCAACTTTTAATACGTAATCAATTTCTGTGTAATCTGCTTTCCAATTTTTCTTTATTTCTGAGATCTGCATTGCAATAAATCAGTTTTTCCCCACAGGTGGGTGATAATTCAGAGTAGCAACGGTTTCTTCATCTGTGAGTATCAAGTCTAGAGTTGCTTTCTTTTGTTTTTGATGAAATTTAGTTAACAAGACTTTATAAAGGTCAAACCAGGTGAATGTGGTGGTATTCCAGTATGTGAAAAATTTCAATTATCAGTGAGTGGTGAGTCTCCTCATATCAGATTTTCATGTAGGTACAGCTTTCAAGCAGTCTTGCATCGTACGTCGTAACAATTTTTTGGACGTTTTAAATATCTGCCCATATTCTTTCTAGCAATCGATTGTGGTTTAACTGACCTAACAGTCCTTTGTTTTTATTTAAAACATGGTATTGGAACCTCTTCTATGTTTTCTATCATTTCTGAAAATATTCTTGTAGTAGTATTTAAGGAATTTTGAATATTTTCATTTAATAAAGTTTCTGTCTCCATTATATTACATTTAAAATTATAGATATTTTCAGAAAAGTCCTGTCAACTTAATATAAATATTACATCAACCAGCAGACACCCTTCAAACCTTTATGGCTTTTGTTCACAAATTCACATGTTTGTGATGTTCACATGGCATAAAGATCTTACACATCAGATTTAATTTTGTAGATTTGGATTTAAGTTGTTGTTGTTGTTGTTGTGTTTTTTCTTTTCAATTCTTCAGACTCTACTTTCCAATAAACTATTCGATTACTATATTCATTCACAAAGCATTGGTAGTTTTTTTGGAGAGAAGAATTCAACAGGATTGTTGTTGGTGGTGGTTGGCGTATCTGTTTTGATGGGGTGTTTTTTATTTGTTTGTGTGTTCCTTCAGTCTCAATTTTCTTGCTGCTCTTCGATCTTCCAATTGCCCCAAGTTATTTCATTCCTTCGCATGGATGCAATAATGGCTTCTTAATAATTTATTTTCTTCATTGTATTATTACTGTCTTTCCATCTGGATCATGCAATGTGTGTAATTTTTGTGAAGTGGGTATTCACGTGATGTTCACATAACTACAAAATGTTGAACATTTTTAATATACGTAGAATCACTAATTTATATTTAACCATATAATATTTATCTTTGCTTGCAAAACTGAACATTGTAAAATACAATTAATTAGACAAGCTCATAGTTTTCTTCCAACATTAATGCAAAGTCCAGTGGGGTAAAATTTAAAGAACTACATAAAACTAAAGCATTTTGACATAGTTTTATTTAAGAAGAAAAAAAATGATCTAATGGAGGTAAGTAATTGGCCATCCCTTGTGGAAGCACACTTGTGTATAATGTATTGAATGTTGGACTTGGTAAGTTCATTGGGGAAAGAAAGAAAAGGGGGAAAAAATGTGTATGAGAACACTCCACCTTGGAATCCAATTCAACAAATTTAATTTGTATTCAGAATTGTATCTCAAAATGTATTTTATTTCACTTGAGCAGTTTTTCTTTCTCGCTTGAATGTACTAATATTTTTGATTGTGGTAGGTAATGCATGGTTTTGTCCCTTTTTCTGACATGTTACCAGTTCATTCAAAAAAACTTGCCCCTTGTGGAGATATTTCTAAAATATTATTTGTTTTAATGGTGGTGGTGCCTGTGATTTTGGATGAGGTTTTTTCTGGTATATATATATATATATATATATATATATATATATATATATATATATATATATATATATATATATATATATATATTATTGTTTTTTAAACTTATTGGTACTGTTTTTTCTTTTGCAGACTACAGAGCTTCTCTTCAATGTGCCGTGGGAAGATAATGCATCACAGCTGCCTGGAAATCAGCTGTTGTAAATCCGTCCCTTCCATTCCTCTTCCTTTATCGTCTTCCTTGTATAGAATTTGGACAGCACCAGTCTTAGTGGAGAACTCGCAGCCGAAAATAATTATTTCCGCTAAAGAGAAAGTTGAGGCTGAGGAAGTAATTGCCTACATAAAGATGAATGATCCACTCTGAGATGCATCATTTTTTGTTTCCAATAATGGGAAATGAGGATCAACTGTACATTTGTTTCATTTCAATAGTGTATGCTTTGTTAGTGATAGTATTAAAATGTGTTGAAAAAACTAGTGAAACTTTCATAACCCTTCAATACAGAATTCAGATAACATAGCCCTTACCCTGCTTTTTTCAGATCTCTATATTTACTCAACATGGAATTATCCATTGTGGGATTCCATGTGGAGATAGAAAGCCACTATTGGGCCTCACTGAAATGGGATGGAAACATGTCAAATATTGTTATTTTAAAAAAGTGAGATAAAAGATGTGTACCAAGCGAGAATGTATTTTGGATGTAATGGTAGGCGTGAACTTAATGTGCAGTGAAATTATTTGAGTTCTGCAGAAAGAAAGGAAGAATGGATGGAATTGAATGTGACTTGTATTCAGAAGGGTATTTGTGGTATGGCATATGCTATGGGTGCCTCTCACGAGGTGCGTTATTTAAAGTATACCCATTAAAACAAATAATAGCTACCCTAATTTGAAGTATCCTCACAGGGGCCCAAATTGCAAGCAAAGAATGGGCACCTGAGTACATAGAGAAGCCTCCGCTTGCATTGAAATAACTAGTTTGGTTCCAAGCAGCTAAATGGAATGAGTGCGAGCCCATCTTTATAAAAGTGTAGAGCAAACACAAGTAGTGTTAGTATGCTAAATAATAAAAATAGTCCTTTCACCCGGGTCTGAATGTTATGCCTCTGATTGGTTGTTTAAAATTGCAGGTATGTAATGTGACAATTCAGTGAATTTTGAGTAAATTTTTCTCTTAAATAAAATTAAGATGGAATAATTGTGTGGATTGCCATCAATTTTGGGTTTGGGAAACATTCACGGAAATAGCCTGCTGAAGGTGAAACCATCATTACATTGAAAATGTTCAATTCAATATGCAAAATGAATCTCACTTGCAGTTGAAAGACAGTTGTGCCGGTGATTGATAATGAATGTCTTTTTCTTTTCATGTAAGCAACAACTAATTTTCTCATTAAATTAATGGTACTAACTTTTGATGTGATTGTATCATCTTATCAGCAAATTTTGATAATGTTTAGAAATGATATGCTGCACATTCGGACAGAGGGATATAATGCATTCTGAAATAACAGCACTGCCACTTAGCTGTGGTGGCAATACACCACATACTTCATTGGAAACACATTTGTTGTTTAATTATTCACTTCATTCTCCTGTTGGATAAAAAATATGCTCTGCATTGAAGGGTTAATGAGCTGGGAAAATATACAAATGTACCAGTTTAGTGCTGTTTAAAAACTTTTGTTGGATTGCAGATACATACTTAAAATTGGGACGGAATAAGGAAGTGTGAAGTATGGTGTAAGCAACCTAACAAAATTCCTGGTGTTTTTTCATCTCTCCTTATCTTGTTTTGTGATGAGGTGTTCTGAGATAAAACAAGCATATTTTATAGTGTTTTATTTTATGACAATATACTATATTGTAATGTTTATTGGTGAATTAAAACATTTTAACAAAGTCGTTCTTAATTACACACTGAAAATAGAGGTTTATGTACAGATATACTTGTATATTTATGCCAGTTTTTGAGTTTTTCACTTGAATATTTATATTACACTTCTATTACACGAGTTGTTCACTTGGTTATTTTTCACACTGCTCACTTTGTACAATTGCACTGCGGTTCACCCGCTCTCTTCCTTTGCTCTGCTATACCGTCCACTGCACTGACTTTTACACTGCTGTTCACCTCGATTTCGATTATTCTTGGAAGCATGGTACACAATTTCAACTTGCAGGACTAGTGCGAAACTGTGATTGACACCTCTTGTTTGATTTTGTCTGTACGTATTTTCTTTGAAGTATCAATTCCAATGCCACAAATTCTTTACCAATGATAAATTGTCATATATTAGTAGTATACATACCTTTTGCGGCTCTCTTGGTCTTCATAAACGAGGTCTGTAAAGAAAGCGAATTGCACTTTGACTTTCAAAATATGACTGATTTGTTTAAAATAACGCATCCAAGTATTCATGTCAAAAATCGCATGACTTACCTTGCAGCACTGTTATTAACACCTAAAGGCAATTTTGTTTGTCTAGCGGAACAAACTTTAAAGGCCCCTTCTGAAAACGATTTACTTATTACTAT
>BOPP01000071.1:3378653-3417830 GCA_017312745.1 Gryllus bimaculatus | reverse complement strand
AGATACCTAGTATTTTTAACTTGACAAAGTTGTTTCTATTAGTTATACAGGCATTTAGGGAGGTTGAGTTTATCGACGGAAATTGGATCACATTATAACATTACTTGTATCATTTAAAAGTGCTTTGTGTGTTCACCGTGGTTTGCGTTAGACTGATGAGTTTTAATCGCATAATATTAATTCAAGACGTTGCTCTCACAACTAAATATGCTATTAAATAGTTGTCTTGGATCCGTTTATTTTTCTTAGGCATCTAGGGGAAAAAATCATTTAACGTTTGCCGAGGTCAAGTGCAATGCGACTTTTGGGGATGGATTTGGCCTACAGTGAAAGAATTTGTGTTACTCCCTTTTTCAGTTTTTGGTGTTAATCGGCAGTTAGTCCCGGTGAAGCATTTACGTCCGCTGTTCCAGTCAAGTAGTTTTCTCAAGAATGTTCCTGCTGAATTGTTTGAAGAACATAGCTTCATAATACTCAATAAACTTTTATTGAAGATTTGTTTCAGACCACCAATTACGTTTTTATTTTTTTGCCCCTCCTAGCCTATTACTTAACAGAATATTTCTGCTAACCCGTACGAAGTTATTTTTTTACCAAGTAAACACGTTTTTAACAACTTTTTCTTGACCGGAAAAAGGCGCATTAACATTGAGAGAGTTCTCGCAACAGGTACATTAGTCCTTATTCTATCGGACCAAACGCGTCCCGGGTGCCAGGCTCTGATATCTCAAAGTTCAGACAAATTACTTGGCTGCCAATAAACTTTAGGGACATGTCAACCAATTTGGCGTTCGAATTCACATTCGCCTTTCTTTTTGTCAGTTTGAGGGAACCAAAATAAATGTTATACTTTAAGATAGTACAAGAGAAATATGCCTATGTTTTAAGAAACATGAAATAAAATGTGAATAACTTAAATGGCAAGGGAAATATAAGGCAATGTGTACTAATTTTGCTGTACGAGGTCAGTTGGAAGTACCGGCTTTTGACACGAAAGGAAAATGGGTTCTGTATGACCGTGGCAAAAACTAATCACTGGCCGGATCGGATTTTAATTAATCTAAAACTATTGTCATAACGAACAATAAAAATCCTAAAAACAAAGAAAATTTTCGTTTTAAAAAAAATTAGCAAACTATGCCAACAACGCAAATGTTGTTAGATTATGTTTACTGAATGGCAATCTAGGCTAGTGTCCGTTTGTTCATGAAACACTTGTTTTTTGCCAAACGTTTGGACGTCTTCGAAAGAAAAATATTCTGCATGTATTTATCGCGAAATTGGCCTAACTGACCCAATGGCGCCGATAGGCGTCACAGAAAACCCCTTTAGATTTTCATAGACAAGCCGGTTGAGTGGGCCCATGTTAGGAGAGTAAGGAAGCCGTGAACAAACAAAGTCTAGTTTGATTCAAAACAGTCTGCATCAAGTGTGAGGCGCCAATTTTTCCTGTTGGACCACACAGTTCTTGCGCCGCGTAGCTTCGTGTAGTGACGGAGTACATCCCTGTAGTAGTCTTTGGCGATTGACCCTGTGGTGGTACAAACACCACAGAAGTCTAAAAGGGAGTCAACTCTGACGTTGCTTGCGCTCTGACACTTCTTTGTCTGCAACATTGGGAATGCTGTCCACTTGTGACGAACTGATTTTGTTTCCGCGGTCGTACCGTCTGCCAGAACTCTCCCAGTGATTATGGTGTTCATTAATCAGGCATGTTCTGTGAGGACGCGTGGCGCTTAGTGCGCCAAACAGTACGTAGCGAGCGTGGCACCTCCATTGAATGACGGAAATGCTATTTTCAAAATTCAAAAGACGAAATATAAAATGTAAAGAATTCGAATGTTCTTGTTTCTAAAACTTAGTGTTTTCTGTATTTAAATTTTGTCTGAAACGAGACCATCATCACTTGCTTACCGCAAAAAATTATTATTTTCCCGAAAAAAAATTGAACATGACCTTAGTTGAAGTGTTTTTATGAAACACATTTCGTTTTTTGAAATTATCGTCATAATGAAGACCCCTAAAAAATGGGAATTTTTGCAATTTTCGAAAGCATCGGTATTTTCCCAGAATGAGCCCTGCCACCATTCTCTTAAGGGCTTAAAATTGTAGGAAAATTCAATTACACTGACATAGACGATTTACATTATCGATTAACGTGTAAGCATTGTGATTTACGTGATTCGATTTCTAGGCTGTAAACGATATTTGATCGTGTTTAATATAGAATTTACGCTAGAAGCCATTTTCCAAAAACAGGAAAATCCAAAACGCATTTTGTAAAATTGAACTTTTTTGATGGTTTTGGGCGGAAGGAAATTTAAAAAATGTGAAATCATAGCGCGATGCGACTATGCTTCCTGAATCCAACGCCCCCGAATCAATCGTCTAAATCGGATGAATAGGGTGACGTAAAGTGAAATTGGTAAAATTGCATGTAAATTTGGTAAAATAGCAGTGTCCCCTATGCCTGCCGCCGGCCACCGCTAGCGCACGGGTACCTGTTGTGGACAGCTGCAGGACGGCTGTATTGCGGTAGACAAAGCCGAGACTGGCGGTTCACGTGTGACCCCGACTGGGTTTCGTCAAATAATGCTTTCGACTACTTTCTGCCTTACAATATGAGTTTTTATTTCTCGAATATACGTAACTGGACAGGATATGAAGTAATCTAAGTGGTATGGGAAATTTACGTAAAAGCTGTGGAAAATCGATTTTCGAGATTTCAACGGAAATCTCTTTTTTGGGCCCCCCTGGTACCGAAGAGGCTTTTTTTTTAGACGCCCGTCCCATCTGCCCAGTTAGCACCTAAACTATTCGTTAGAACTGGATACTTTGACTGTGCCCGGTTTGAGCTGTGTCTCAGTCATTGGAGCTTCGAAAATAAATTCCTCGACGATCTGGCCTGACTGAAAGCCTTTCTGCTAGTTGAAGAACGTTCTTTAAAAGTTTGGGAGCTACTTTATAGAAGCTCCTGGGGACATTTTTCAAAAATGCCTGCAAAGTTTTGCTTCTCTAGTTTCTTGTAAGAATAGATCTGAAGTACACTTCCAATGATTTTTTACTGTTGAACTTTAGAAGTTTAGAAAAGTTACAAAAGTCTGAATTTTTGTCAATGACTCCTCACAACAACAAGTATTATAGATAGGTTTTTCCGTCAAATGAAATTGTTGTCCGTTAAATTAGTCCTTTTCCGATGACCGTCATTGCGCGATTTTCTTTGAAAATTTTAGTAGTTTTTCGCGCAAGTTGCGCGAAATATGTGCTATTACAAAAAATATCGGAAAACTATAATTCTCAAAAAAACGCTTAAATTTTCTTTAATATTTTGGTAAGGATGTGCTATTGTTACTGTATAAGATGACATTAAACACTGGCATGCTGGTATTCTTTTCTTTAATTACACAATTCTTAATAGTTACATTTCACTCGAGTCCTTAATATTTACATCGCCAGCCGATTTTGTATATATTATTGGCATTTATGAGTACACGTGCTTAAATATGTCCATAAAGTTTTCTCCAAAACCTTTCTGCGAAAATGAAGCTCCGGAATTTCGTATTTCTCTGTTTATAATTCCATTTGAATTCACGCCCTGTATATCTATTAATATTTAGTGCTTTTATTTCAATGCTGTGCTTTAAAACTAGATAAATGCTTCAAACAATACAATGCTTCACACTTCCCTTTTGTGCTATTAGTCTGCCTGTCTCATTTATTTTGTCAGTAGCGCAACTACCGCCGGCCCGGCAGGTACAATTACCTGCCCCGCTCCCCTGGCCACAAGGAGCTCCCAAAAGCAATTTTGTTTGTCTAGCGGAACAAACTTTAAAGGCCCCTTCTGAAAACGATTTACTTATTACTATAGATCAACTATTGTAAAGTTTCGGGTTCCCGAAGTGTACTTCAGTCACTTTTAACTCTTTATCCCTTGGATTACTTAACTACGACAATACATGTACTTCACCGTTTACTATCTTGCCACTATGACATAGTAGTATGTTGGGTACCGGGTCATGTGGGAATTGCAGGCAATGAACTAGCTGATCAAGACGCAAAAATACCCACTCTGAACTCATCTTTGACATTCCTTATGTCCCCTCAGAAGACTAAAGCTCATTTCAAACGCTCTATTCTTAGTGCATGGCAATCAAAGTGACAGAACTCGGATTTCGGTCACGAGAATCACGGAGAGAAGGATTGTTTTATTAGGATTTTGGATGACGGGGTGGGGAAGGGGAGCGACAGGGATGGAGTGGGGTGAGAGGGAAGAGGTGAGCAAGGGGGTGAAGAAAGGAGGCGGCGGAGTTGTGGAAGACGGCGTTTACAGCTGTCATTTTTTACAGTTGCCAGTTCATTAGTCGTTTGTCCTTGCACTCTGGCTTAGGTGATAGGAGAGGGAAGTTGGAGGATGTCTAAGGGATGCTTTTCCGGGTGTGTCGAGTGGGGTTTTTGAGGATGAAGTGGTGAGGAAGTATTAGGTTTCGGAATAGGGAGTCGTTGATATATTTTTGTATTTGAGCTGTTTTGGAGGTATGTGAGGATGTGGAATATTTTGTTTTCGTATCGTATGGAGTTGTAGATAGTATACATGTTTGGGCGGAAGATGAGGCGGGTGTTGTGGTTTTCGACGCGGGTAAATTTTGTGCGGTTGGTGTGGGAAGAAGCGAACAAGGATAAGATGGGACGGATATAGGAGTTGTATGTTTGCATTGTTCTCTTGGTGGGTATGAAGGGATTGGTGAGGATGGAGTATAAGGTGATCCTGGTTGATTTGACAGCAATTTTGTAGATGTGATGGGATTAAAGGAGTCTACGGGAGAACGTTATGCCGAGGTAGGATATTTCTGGTGTTCAGGGAATAGGTTCGTTTGGGGGAGGGTGGTTGGATGGGTATGTTTTGTACGAAAACAGGATGGCTTATGATTTGGATGGGATTATGGTAATGGAGTTGTAGGAGGGTCAGGGTTGGAAGTTGTTTATTGATTCTTGGAGGTATGGTAAGGATCGGTTTAGGGAACGGAAGGAAGAAAAGGTCATCGGCATAAAGGAAGGTTTGTACTCCTGATGTGGGTGGGACGTCATTTTTTTTCCTTGAAAATATTATAGGGGATAGCACAGCGCTATGTGGGACGTCGGCTTAGATAGGGTAGTTGGGTGAGTTTTTTGATATTTGTCGGATGTGGACGCGGCGATGGTTTAAGTATTGTAATGGATATTCCAGCGCCTGCCGGAATTCGCTGCGCGCGGTTGCGTCATCTATCGGCGCCCCCCTTCCCCCGAACTGGACGGTTCCGGTCTATTCGCGAGGTGCGTGGAAAGGTGGAGCAAGTGCTGGCTGTGTCGAGACGAGCGCCGGCCAGGTATAAATGCGCCGCTTCCTGCGGCCGAGTTAGTAACAAGTAGTAGTGTAAGTATTCAAGAAGTCAGTCAGTGTAAGTTAGAATAGTCAGTTGGTGTAAGTAAGTCAAGTATAGTCAGTCAGTGTATGTAGTTGGAAGTAAGCAGCCGCGAATCAGTGTATGTGATCACTGAATAAGCAGTCAGTGTGAAGTGGAGGCTGTGCTGTTAAGTGTGCATTGCGGTGAACAGCAGTCTGAAGTCTGCAGTGGAAGCTGAGCTGTGAAGTGTGCATCGCGGTAAAAAGCAGTGCAGTGGAACCTGGTCTGCGCAGTGAGTTGTTGTCTGCGCTGTGAATTGTGGTCAGTGCAGTGAAGTGTGGTCTGCGCAGGGAATTGTGGTTAGTGTAGTGGACCGTGGACAGTACGTAGAAGTGTGCGATAGTGTAGATTTCAGAGAACAGTGTAAATAAATAATCAGAAGTGAACTGTGTAAATCAATAATCAAGAGAACGGAGTCGTGTGCAAGGAAAATAGTTAAGTGCAATATACCAGTAAATAGATTAAGTAGGTTTAGTGTATAATTGATTACGAATAAACGTTTTTGTTGAAATATTACCTGAGTGAGTGTGTTTTAATTCACCACCGAGAAACGTTACAGTATCTTTGTAGCAGGGTGTGGAAATTATCGGGGTTATAGGGTCGTATTTTGATGAGGATTGGATGGGAGTTGGTGTAGGCTTGGGTAAGGTCGGTGAATATGGCAGGGATTTCTTTTCTGTCTTGGCGTGGGGTGGCTATGGCTAAAGATAGGTTTAGAGTTTGGAGGGCCACGGAGCGATCCTCACGGAAATCAAATTGTGTGGGGGTTATGAAGGGATCGAGGGTAAGTGTTAGGTGGAGGAGGAGTATCTTTTCAAATATTTTACTTAGGATGGGTAAGAAGCTGATTGGACGGTGGATAGATGGAGCCGATGATCCTTGCCAGGTTTGGGGAGCACGGTAACGGGAGCAATCTTCCAGGTGGCGGGGAGGTAGGACAGTCTGAGGTAGGAGTTCAGAATGAGGGTGATCAGGTCTATTGCGTTTTTTGTTAGATGGGTGAGTTTTGATGGGAGGACTCCATCAGATCCGGGAGATTTACTGCAGTCTATCTTGTGAAGGATTTTATCACTTCCACGTCGTTCGTCGTGGGGGATCTGTTGATGGTCGGTGGTAGGGGTGGGGTTTTCAAGGAAGTTCCGAAGAACACTGGGATTGAGATGTTGGGGGGGGGTAACCGT
Source organism: Gryllus bimaculatus (assembly GCA_017312745.1). Classification (NCBI taxonomy): domain Eukaryota; kingdom Metazoa; phylum Arthropoda; class Insecta; order Orthoptera; family Gryllidae; genus Gryllus; species Gryllus bimaculatus. The sequence goes on along the minus strand of BOPP01000071.1, from coordinate 3,411,208 downwards.
TCAGCCAGGGATTAGGCGAAGGTATTGGTGATGGTTTGGGGGTCAAAGGTTAGGGTGTAATTATTGGTTAAGATAGGGGTGGTTCCTGACTGCATTTATGACTTTGTGAACGTCATTGAGGCTGCATTTATCAGATAGTAGGTCATCGTACTTATGAGTGTCGTGGTGTTCCTGTAGTTCGTGTATTATTTTCTGTGTCATTTTTAGTTCTCATTTGTCCTCGTCTCGTCTGTTTTTGTATTATCGTTTATGTCGTACAGTCGTGAGGATCAGGGAGGGTGGAGTGAACATTTCGGGAATAGGATTTGGTTTTTCGGTATGTTTGTCTTGTGTGGTGAGTTAGGTGATCTATGGCTTGTGTGGTCGGGATATCTGAGGGATGTGTATTTTCTTAAACAGTATGTGTTTAAATTTTTCCAGTCGGTTTTTGGTATTAAAGAAGGTTTGAAAACTATTAGGAGGTAGTCAGATAAGTCGTACAGATCGTATTTTAGATGGGGAATTGTTGTATCCTTGATTATTATTGGATTGCTAAAAGTATAGAAAAACACTGCATTATCCGATTCGTTTCATGGTTTTATTTAAAATGAAATTAAACTGTACAATTTGCGTCAGGTCTTACCTCAGTCCCCAGATGTCACCACTGCAACATATGCAGATGACACAGCCCTGCTAGCTTCGCACGAAAACCAAGAAAACCGGCCAATGAAGAACCATGAGAAGAACAACTCGAACTTATAAATAAAGGTGTAAACTCTGAGAATAAGAATGAAGAAACAAAGTCCCAAAGTGTATAACATATACCCTCAGAGAACAAGCAAAAATACACAGAATGGGAAATAAACGCGAAAACTAATTGAAAACGTTGACACATACAAATATCGGGACTACATCTCAAGACTAAAAAGCTAATCTGGAAGAAACATCCCATGTTCGATTAAACAAAAAGAAACACAAAAGGTAGACCAATGATGATGGTTAATAGGACCAACAACATCCTTGACTTATATCTAGTGACTGAGCGAGAAAGCAAGAGATTTTCTTACTTTACACACTAAAACCATAAATACCGCAAACTTATCATGTCTTATGGAATTGAACTCTGGACGAAACTTCACATTCAACATATAGGACAATAATTCAAAAGATTCAATCCAAAGCTCTCAATTGATAAGCAATGCCTGACCCCATTGATATCAAACGCCACTCATAACATTAACGACCCAATATCCCTAACACACTACTATTAAAGAGGAAATCCACTTCTCAAAGACTCACAAATCACAACACAGAACTCGAAAATTATATCATCTAATGCCATGACTGGCGCCATTAACAACATCTCAGACTAACAGCACAAATGCAAGAAGATGAAGAGAGAGACATCCTCTTGTCTGGGACCACAGAGTGTGGAGATATAGAGTATTTTTTTGTAATATTAAATAATTAACACGCTATACTGTAGATATAACTATAGATCTGTCACAATGCTATGCACTTACATTCGTATGTTTGTTTGTTATTGTTATTTCAATGTGATGTTGTTTATTGTTCTTGTTGTTTTGTTTTTCTTTCTGAATTGGACAAACTAGTTTAAAACCATTTTAGAAAGAACCAGAATTGGATGGGTTTCTTTACATGTCAATAATGTATGTACAATTGTATTTGCCGAATGTTAGAGTAGAACAAATTGCAAATAAAGCAGATGTTAGAAAAAAAATTGCGTCAGGTAGGAAAACAAACTAGCATCACAGTTATAATAAAGTGGAGAGTCAAGGCCCAGCTCCGAGATGGCGCCACTGTGCACAAATGAATATGAAGAGATGATGCCAATGTGTGTCCACATGTTTTTGGCATGACAGGAATTGTTATTAGAATTTGGGAGGAGTAGAGAATACGGACAGACGTCTACACGCGTCCCCGACTCCACCGAGTCACCACAGCGTACGCGGCAGCGACGGCTCCCTGTACGTGTGTCTTTTTGTACTCTTCGGGATTAAGTAAGGCAGTATGGCGTATCTCGCAGGATTCAGGAAGGATTTGTTGGTTCGAGTGGCCAAGGAAATGGGGGAAACGAATGTTCCTTTGTAGAGTCAATTAGGAATACCGGAATCTGAATGGGTGACTCATCACACTGCACTGTTACCTATCCAGGTAAATTCATGGTTGATGCTCGAATCGGGAACATGGCTCGATCGGGGGCATAGAATATGAGGGGGAAAACGCGGCGGTTAGAAAGGTTTAAATTTAACGCCAAAGAACTATTGCAAGGAATGGGTAGAGGGGCTTAAGATTACAAAATTCCACGAGCTCCTAGATTTAATGGTTACGGACTAATTAAAGCGGAGGGTACCGGCAGAAATGCGCGACCATTTTATTGATGAGTGGGAGATCGTGCAGCGTAACTCTCTCGAGCTAGCAAAGATACTCGATAGCTATGAGAAGAACCGAACAGGTTGGGAACGTAGTTTCTCGAGTAGCAAAGAGAACACGCAAGTAAAACGGGTGAATCAGGCGACGAAAGGTGCGCCACGAGTCACAGAACAGACGGATGCAAAGGTTAATTACAGCCGAATTTGAAAGGCCTAAGGCAGCCACCTGCTTCAAGTGTGGGGAAGCGGGGCACTTTCATAGGCCATGTCCGGATCAGAAGAGCGTGAAAAAGATAAACCACAGGGCCTAAACATGTTTCCCGTAAATAATTTGTCCCTTAAATTACATCGTGATTCAGGTGCTACTTGTTTTACCAAGCTTAAGTTTAACCGGGGAATCCGTCTGGATGATGCAACCACTCGATGCAGAACCAAAGAATCTACCTGTGGCTCCCGTCACGTTAGAAGTGTCTTTCGGGAGGTTCGTTTGAAAGGCAGCCGTAGCGATAACTATTCATTAAGTAACCTCACGGCCACCTAGAGGTTAAAAGGGGGGTTTGTTGAATCATAGATAGAATGTGCGGTGCAGACCAGGTAACAGAGTCACGGAAAGACGCCTACGGCTTCACCGGAGCGCCAAGGGCGTGGGCAGTCGTCGCCAGCGCACGACAATGCCATCAACAGAGCGTAGGACTCGCAGGCGGACGAGTTAGACGCACGCATAGTAAATACATGAAAATATTAACACAGCCATCGAAGGGAGTTGGCTCAGGCAAAATGACTATTTCGAAAGGGGCAGATTGTTGTTTCGTGCCAGACAGAGTAAATTTGGCGGATGCTATAAAATAATTGTAATGTCCGAGATCTATACGGTGCTAAAGATCTGTCACGAAACGTCGAATGCACTTCTGGGGATCACAAAGAGTAAGGACTCCATGGCCAAATGTTTTACTGGCCAAATTGCTTTAAAGACATGGAGACTTACGTGCGCACCAGCGACAGCTGCCAAAGGGTTGGTCGCGCAGGGGACAAAAAGAAATCGCCGCTGAAACTCGTCCCAGAAGTATTTGCAAAGAATAATATTGATGCGTGCGGGCCCTTTCCAGAGTCAGAGGCCGGGAACAAGTATATCCTCACCGCAATGTGTCTCGCGTCCAAATTTCCGGAAGCTAAAGCCATAAAAAATTTGTCGTCGGCAACATCATCGAAGCCTTATTAGAACGATTTAGTAGGGTAGGGTTTCCGCGGGAACTGCAAACCGATCAAGGGGCATGCTCCACGAGCGCGTTGATGGCATAATTCGCGGAGCGATTCGGCAACCGCTTAATACGCATTTCATCGTACCACCCGCAGAGCAACGCAATCAAGAGGGTACACCGTACCATGAATAGACTGATGAAGGTGCTTTGCTAAGAGGCCGGAACAGAGTGAGAGAAACAGCTCCCAGCTATTATGTTCGCGCTGCAAAGATCGTACATGAAAGCCTGGGATTCTCACCGGCCGAGCTAATATACAGCAAAAACCAGCGTGCGTCCATTACGCTTATGTACGAGCTCTTGGCTGATGCAGAAGAGCAGACGAGTCCGGTTGTCGGGTATGTCTTTAAATTAATAAACCTATTAAAACAAACACGAGAACTAGCACATCAGCGAATGGCATCCGACCAAGAGAAACGTAAGGTTTGGTACGACCGGATGGCCATTTGCTGGACGTTTGTAACGGGAGACAAAGTTCTAATTTGGCCCCGAACAAAATACAAAAGTTAGCAGTTCAGTGGGTTGGTCCGGGCGAAATTAAAGAATTTCAGAAACTAATTATGTGGTACAAATGCCGCAAAAAAAGAGTCAAAGGTGTGCTTCGTAAACATGTTAAAGCGCTACCCCAACGGAAATTTTTCGGAAAAACTGGACACGTCGCAACCGTACCACTAGAACAACGCAGAACAGTCAATTCTGAGTGGTTCACAACGATTTGTTTACCAGCTGTCTTCCAAGAAATCAGGAAAACCAACCGCCGAAGACGGATCACTCTTCACCACGACAATGCGAGCTCTCACACATCGGCTCAAACAACTGCATTTTTGAGCACCCAAAACATCGATTTGATGAGTCATCCGCTGTATAGTCCGGACTTCGCACCGAATGACTTCTTTTTATTCCCGTACGTAAAAAACAAACTGAGACGTCAACGTTTCACGACACCTGAAGAAGCGGTTGCTGCATTCAGAATGCATGTTTTGGAGATACCTCAATTAGAGTGGCAAAAGTGCTTAGACAATTGGTTCAATCGCATGCAAAAGAGTATAGATCTTATGGGGGTTATTTTGAAAAACAAAGTTATTTTCGATGATTAATATTTGTTTTTGTTCCCTAATCCTGAAATATAAAAGGCAACCCTCGTATAAGTAGAAAGCTTACACCGGAGGAATCCAAATTTGCTACTTCGGAAAAAGAGTGTCTTGGATGATATGGGATCTTCAAAAGCTCAGATATTATTTGGATGGGCAGATCGCCATAAAAATTGAGACAGACCACAATCCGCTGGTCTGGCTAAAACATTCTCCAGGAAATAATCCCAGATTGATGCGCTGGACGCTGTTATTGCAACAATACATCACCATCATTCATAAAAAAGAGACAGTGCATGTATATGTGGATGTTTTGAGTTGCATATATTAGCAAGAAGTGACCTAGGTGAGTGCAATAGGACACCACGACAGTGGAGCCAAAATTTACAAAAACCGTGCAATTGTATAAAATAGTAAATACTTTAGTTTAAAGAATGTTACTGAGTGCATTTAAAATGTCTTCTTTCTTCTTAAGATTTGTGTTTTGTGGTAGGCAGTATAAGGTTGTGAAGGTTTTGTGATATTTGTTGCCCAAGCTTATGATCACAGTAAAATTGTAAATGTATTATTGACAATTTTGGATGTTAAATTTACAGTTAATGACCCTGGTTATTCTATTTTCGGGGAAAAGGCATTAAATATTGTTGTTAAAGATTGACGACACGGTGTTGTGTAAATGTATATTAAAATTTGGGAAATTATAGGTATCAATTGAGAATAAAGTGTAATGCTAAAAAGTATTAACGTATGCCCCAGGGATGTGCATCGCTAGTTCCTCAGGAGTGTAATTGTTGTATAGAAAAACTTGTAAATAAATCTGTACAAGACAACTCCATGTCTGTGTTTCACTCGCACCCGAAGACGTCACAATATTAAAGTGAAACCTCGAATTAAAAGGTCTTTTTCAAAGAAAACTGTTGAGTTTTCGAGAAACTTTATGTGACATTATTTAAAGCACATGTACTCATAAATACAATAATGTGAATAAATTGCCGCTAATATAAATATTAACGAACGAAATGAAATTTTCGAAAAGCGAAATCACTACCAGCTTGACTTAATACAACAGCTGTATTTTTCACCGCCAACGTCTCAACGATCGACATCAAATAGCTTCTAAATTTTCGATGCAGCATTGTTGTGATATTTCTATTAAGCTTGCAGGTTGCTTAAAAATAAATACATCAATACACTGGGAAAGCAAATTGAGTAAAATGTAAACAAGCAGGAAAGAAAAAACAAAATTAATATTGGAATTTACAACAGGAAATTATAATTAAAATTAAATTATTTTTCATATCATTCATTCAAATTTTATCGTAACTCGTGGTGTGACATCTGCATATGTTTCTTCAATTTCATGCAGAAATTACAGAAAACTACTCATTTTTTGAAAACATTGTACATGAACGTTTTTTAAAGCACTTATTTTGAACTACAGTCTTAGTCTGAGTCAAAAATCTCTATCTTCAATTTTGTAGTTTTAATTTTTTTAAATTTTCCAAAAACTGAGAGATACCCAAAAAATAGGGATAGTACAATCTTATTAACAGGCTCTTATTACATATATGCAAAAAAGATCAGGAAAAAAATGGAGCGGTTTTTGAGAAAAATAATTTCGTACATTTCAATCGGAAATAACGCAAAAACAACTCTTTTAAAAAAATTGATCATGACCTTTTTAAAGAGGTAATATTGTACAACAGACTTTATGAGACAAAAATATCTCCAATTTTGAAGTTTTAAAAATTATTTTTCCAATTTTCAAAGGGGAAAGGTTTTGACTGCAATTTTCAAAGGGGATTTCAATAGGGGATGTCAACGGAAATGAGACCTGCACCATTCTTTTAAACGTCCTTTGCACTATTCAACAACAAAATTAAGTTTTAAAAAATTGAAGCTTTTTTTGAAAATTTTGAAAATGGGGTAAAGTACCCCCAAAATTAAAATATCTGCTTCAAATCCCAGGATCCGTGACACCATCTAGAACGATTGGGGAATATCAACTTTGGAGAATATCGGTTGAACGGTAAAGCGCTAGCGTTGTGCACAATGGACAGACAGATGTTTTGCCGTCAATCGATTTTTCGGTATGAAAGACGCCAAAACATGACGTTTTTTGGCTATATCATGTGTTAGAGGACATTTTTTTATATTTAAAAATTGGATTTATCCACTATCCACTTTTTCCTTACCAGGGCCTAGCAATATGAGTTTTTGTGTCGAAAATTCGCCGTTTTTCTTCGCACGATTACAATACTTTCTTTTATACATACATTTCTTTCTTACGTTAATAAGCGCAAGAATGTAAAAAGAAATGGAGTAAAAAGCAAAAATAAATTTGTGCGAGAAGATTCTTGCAACTTGAAAATTAGAAATGGAGGCGTTTCGTTTTATATTCCAAATCAAATTGCAGTCAAAACTTTTGATTGAGATCGCCATGCTCTGTCTCAAAATCTACAAAAATATGATTTTGATATTTGAGTATGGGATTTTAATGAAGCAATTCACAAGGATTCAAAAGGTTTTAGGGGTGCCTTTGTCAAAGATAAATCCGATGCAATAGAGATGGATATATGTTGGGCCATAAAAGTAGTTTTGCAAGAAAAATCGATTGTTGGCAAAATGTCAGTCTGTTCACAATGCTAGCGCATAAACATTCATCTTCTAAAACTGATATTCCCCAATTGCTCTGGTTGAGGTTGCAGTTCCTGTAATTTGAAACCGATATTTAAATTTTACATGAAGCCCCTTGGACATTGTCAAAAAAAATACTTCAATTTTTTTATTAAAATTTGTCGATGAATGGTGTAAATGACGCTGAAGAGAATGGACTAAGTCCAGATTTTTCGGAAATTGCAAACATCAAAGAAAAATTGAAAATTACAAAGTTGAAGATAGAGATTTTTTGCCTCAGACAAAGTCTGTTTTACAAATTTAGCTCTATAAAAAAGATCATGTACAATTTTTAGAAAAACTAGTTTTTTGCATTTTGTCTTTAAATTTTCCCCATTTTATGTAATAAGGGACGGTGAAAATACGGTGCTAGTCCGATTTTTGTTTTTTGCTCTTATTTTCGAAAATTGCAAAGAAATTTCAAAAATTACAAAATTGATGATAGAGATTTTTACCTCAGACAAAGTTTGTTGTTCAAATTTAGCTCTTTAAAGAAGGTCAAGTACAATTTTTCGTTAAAGTTAGTAGTTTTCGCGTAATTTCTGTTTAGAATTAATGAAGCATATATGGGCCTCCCGTCGTACATAACGATAATATTGTAATACTGCGAGAAAGTAGGAGGTGTTTTAGCACCAATAGTTTCTTTCTCGTATACGTACGTATATACGGAGTAATACGTATACGGAGTAATACGTATACGGAGTAATACGTATACGGAGTAATACGTATATACGTACGTATATACGGAGTAATATACGTACTGTCTAGAAAGTTATGTAATTCTGCAGAAAATCGATTTCGAGATTTCAACGTATATACTTGTTTAGAGGTCCCGTGATACAAAGTATTGTGTTTTTTAAAACGTCCGTCCGAGTGCCCGTCCGTCTGTGAATTCTGTCTGTGACGTCTGTGAAACTATTCGTAGGATTTTTTTAAATTGAAGAAACCCTGTCCATCTTGCTGGAGTCGAAGCTTTGAGATTTTGAAAAAAAACATTCTTTAAAATTTTGGGGTACCTTACCTGAAGCCCTTGGGAAATTTTCAAGATTCTAAAACACGGCTCAGACTTTTTTCTTTAAATTTCTTGTACGAATAGAGTAAAATACACTTATAAAGATGGTAAATCTGAATTTTCGAAAATTTCAAAAAATTGATTCTTGTTGCTGTTGTTGCTCTTTTTTGCTTTTATGCTCTATTTGCTTGTAGTTGTCTTTCTACAACTGCAAAATGGAAGATAGAGATTTTTTCTGCAAATGAAATTTGTTGCCCATAATTAATTCTTTCAATAAGATATACTTTTTAAAAAAACTTGTAGTAATTATCGCACAATATTATGTGCAATTTGGGCAATTTTTTTAAAAAAAACAATCAAAACATTTTTTTAAAACTGCTCTAAAACTTCTATTTAAACTTTTGATAGGAATTGAGCTAAATATGGTATATTAGGTGACATAAACGCCATTTTGCTCTATTCTTTTATTTTTTCAAAAATTACAAATATATTTTTTTACTTCTCTCACGCCGTAAATGTTTACATTAGCGGTAATTTGTTCACAATATTGCATTTATGATTCCATGTCATTTAAATAATGTCCAATAAAGTTTCTCAAAAACTCAATAGTATTCTGTGAAGCCGAGCTCAAAATTAAACACTTTCAGAAACGGTCAAACGCATTTTACTCAAAAACGGCACCAATCTTTTTCTTGTTATTTTAACAGCGGATTGTGCAAATTGCACAGTTTAAAATAATATAAAGTTCATTTGAATTATTCACCCTCTCCTTCAGTGACCTCGTTTCTGGATCAGAAGCGAATGGGTTCGCCACGCAGAATTCGGTGTCGGCGTCGCGGCGCGCCGCCTCGACTCGTTGGCCGGTTGAACCATATCGGAGACGCCCGCGACCACTATGTTGAAGTTTTCTCCACTAGCGCGATGGCGATCGGCTGGGGCCCAGCGTTGAGTTCGCCACTTCTCGGTTGCAGGTGCTTGTCCCTCGCTCCTCTCGATTTCGCCTTTTTCTTCAAAGCGCGTCGTTTGAAAGCTGCGGGTGCTCGAGTTTCGCCTTAGCAGTTGAATAATGTGCATCAGTAGGTGCGAGACTGGTTCGTGGTAGAGAGTTTTAGTTCACGGACCGAATATGTCCAAGAAATGGTCATCACTGTTAGATTTTAGAGCTTCTGGTGATGGCTTATGTTGCACACTTCGTAGCGAACGCCGCTCACTCGCAAAACACCTCCAACCGCTCGCAACACTGTGCTAAACGGAAACATTGTTGCATTATTTATTTTCCTGGATGCGACATCATCTAAGATAAATATCAGCCTTGCTGGACTAACCGGCCTGTGATTGCTGAAAAGGTGATGATGCTTCATAAACGGATCTGGTCCCCTTCTAAAGGCTATACACGTTGCAGAGCAGTGCCAGGTCAAAGCAGCAAGGTACCTTGTCAGAAGACCCCGAAGAGCTCTGTGCTGATGGCGGGGAGGTGGGGTGGAAAGGGCTCTGTGCTGATGACAGGGTATTGACAGTGCCCGTCCCCGGCTGCGAACTCAAGAGTTTGGTATTGCATGCCTGCTCGGCGAGCGGCAGCGAGCAGTGTTCGCTCAGTTTCTGCAGTCAGTCTTTTCACAGCGATTTGGTGTGAATTGGAATCTTGTGGTAATTTCTTTAATAGTCTAAGTTATGTATTCGAAGTGAAAGTCTTAATTCATTGGGAGTGAAAGGGATATTCGAATTAAGTGTTGATTCATTTCGTTTTTACTTCTGTGAACAAGACGCTGCTAGTGATTTCAAAAGAATCTGAATTAAATGATACCTACTAGAATTGCAACAAGAATGAATAATTCGACAACATAGTTTGTCGATTGAATTGTCAGAAATGTGAACGTCCGTATATATTTCTATCATGCGTTGTAATAATATATGTATATTAGGTTACTTGGCTACTAAACCAGCGTAAGGTAATGTAAATGTAAATTAATTTTAAAATTCCTTTAAAAGCTAATGTCGAAAAAGATAAACAATGATTTCGTTTTATATCATTGGTTAAAATAATATTAATTTATTAAGATTATTTGATTACTTTTTAATACTCAATTATGCGTTGCAAATAGGTATGTTTTACAATATTCTCTAATTTATTGAAATATATTTAAAATTAAGTTTGAAATGTCATTGGTGGCAGTTAAAAATTGTAGAATTGATTATTGCAGTATTCTCATATCTCTATTTCAAATTGAGGATAAAACCTGTCATGTTCTGTAAATATTTGAACCAAATATTTTATTTTTCAGGTTGTATTTGGCACGGGTAATGGGAATTGGTTTATTGATGCTGATAATCATGAATATTGTGAATTCCAAATGCCTATTCCATGTCAAGATAAGCGATCCAGAATAGTCTGAATTTAATATAATACCTGTTACCTGGAGAATGTCCAAATTTAAAATCACTTTACAACAGGCTGTTAATTTGGTAAGAAAAATTATTTGACTCATCCAATAAAATGAAAACCAAGCAAAGAAATAAAAAAGTGCATTTGAAAATAATTTTCATCTAAAATTTTAGCCATTATTTAAGCAAATATTCGTATTTTTATGTATAAAAAATAATTAAATTTGTATTTATTGGGATCAGTAATAAAATTTACTAATTGCATGTATTTATGGACAAATTTTAAAGTAGTTTTGAAGTAATTACTGGTTTCCCTAAGCATGTTCTTAGTCTCTTTACGTATTTAATCCACCCAATCGGATTAATGATTAAGTATGTAACATCTAAAGTACATTAATATTTGTTTGCAATCAAGTCTATGTCAATGTATTCCATTTTATTGTGAATTATGTTATAGTTTACTCACTTTACTTCAATAAATAAATATTTTAATGTTAAATTCTAATATGATATTTCTATTCCACAACAATACAGGCATTATTGATGTATGTATACCTTCCCCAATAACAATCAAATGCATTTCGTGTAATTTTTATGAAATTAAATTTTCACAAAATGCGTAATTTTATTGAAGTTTCCAGATTTTTCGTTGTCTGATCGTGTAGGTAAATATACAGATTGTTGTTGGATCAAAAATGTGTGTGTTAAAATGAGCGTTAAAATGTGCGTGGGGAAAAATGAGTATTAAAAGACTCCAAATTAGCATTTCGTTAAATTTGAACGGCTTCAGTAGTTTTCAGCTCGCCGTGGACGTCGTCTGCTAAAATACTCGTAATAGTTTGAATCGTTCCTTGCAGTTAAATGAAAATGAAATAAGCGCGACATAGTATTGTGAACGACGGATGTCACATACCTTTCAATCTATGTGTGGTTTCAGTAGGCCTACATACTATGAAGCGTGTTTATGACCATTGCCTCTGCTTATTAACTGCGATCAGTAATCACTATTAATTACGGTTGCACTTTTTAATAAACACAAGGAGGTTCAGATAATAAAAAGAAACGAGGAACGAACTTGGGGGAAATGAATCAAGAAAATGTTTGAAACGCCAGGTAGGCCATTCAGTCACATCTCCGAACTGATACTTACTGCCTTTTCTTTTGCCGCAACGCGTGTCCCTGCTATTGGCACATGCGGCAGCAGAAATATTGTAAGCGCAGAAGTACTACCAGTTCGTTGCTCTAACGGCATTTTAGTCAAGGCCGCCTCGAAAGCTGGTCGCACGTGTGTCACGCGACCGGCGAACGATTTATGCGAAATAGCAGTCCAATCGAGGCCAGCATTGGCACGCGTTTTGCATTTTTTGGGAAAGTCTCATTACTACGTGAAATTGAAAGACTGGCAGAGGTGTCTGAATGCATCAACTGATGACACTGCAGTGCCTCTGACCGGGAAGTCCGATGTTCGAGTCCCTACGGTGGCAGGATTTTCGACACTTTCGAATTCAGTCGCTGTCTGGAGGAGAATTTTATTGTCCGGCTCCTCTTAACGGTTGTTTTCCGTGGTTCCTCCGACCAACACTCGGCGAAATACCAGAGTAATACTCTAACAAACGGGCCACAAACCGCGGGCGATCTTTCGTTCCTCTTCCTTGTTCTATTCTCACCTCTTACACACACATGCACTACCCCACATGCCTGGAGACCGATTGGGAGCTTAGAACCTGTCCCGGATGGGGCGTGCCCTACTGGTGGGAGACACCTAGTTGGGGAAAACCCTTCTAGCCGACGGTAGATAGACTCAGATCTCATCCAACAGGGAACATCACCGCCACCGCTGAAAAACAAGCACAACGCTTATGGGACTAATGACCTTAGTTTAGTGGGTACAGAATTGCACAGACTTTCTCGTACTAGTTAGTTTTCTAATTTCTTTCGTCTGACCTAGCTTTTCTGTCTTGACATATTATTTTGCCAACTGCCATGTATCGCCGCTCAAAGTACATTTTTTAAAATGTTTCTCAGAGTTTCGGTTTGCTAATAGTAGAATCGAAATATTACTTTAAGAATATTAAAGAAGAGTAGAGCCTCGTCCTAAATTGCAATTTTCACTGAACAATTTGGAGTCGCTTTTAAGAAAATTGCGTTTAAGCTTTACTGTAAATTCTAAATTTAAAACTTTTTTTTTCATAGAAATTTTTTGAATTTTTGAAAAACTTAATTGGAAGGTATTTGAAACACTTACACCCACAAATGCAATAGTGTTTACAAGTCGCTAGAAATATGGACATTAACGGAGTGAGACATTAAAAAATACTTTTGTGTATAATTTTTAGAAACAAAATTATTCACCAGAATTTATCTTATGTCATCTCAAAGATTGCTATTAGCACTATGTGCACGAACAGTTTGAAGAAAATATTTGGTCCCGCTTTTGAAAAAATGACGATTGAGGTTGCTGAAAATGCGGAATTTTGAGCTCGTTTTCATAGAAAACTGTTTGGTTTTCAAGAACCTTTCTCTGACATTATTTAAAACACATGTAGTGATAAATACAATAATGTGAACAAATCACCGCTAAATTAAATATTAAGTGACAAATAACTAAAAAACATTTTTTGTAATTTTTGGAGAAAGAAAAGAATAAAGCAAAATGGTGTTAAACTCTCATAGAGTATATTAGGAACTATCCCTACCAAAAGTATAAAGAAAAAATTGGGACCGTGTTTGAGAAAATCTTGTTTTTGTAATTTTTTAAAACTGCACGTTTTGCACGCTATATTGCGCGAAAACTACTAAAACTTTCAAAAAATGTACATGTCCTTAAAGAAATAATTCACTGTGGAGAAAAAAAAATTATTTGAAAGAAAAACATCTATCTTCAATTTTGTAGTTGTAATAAAACGTTCGAAAAATTTCAAAATGTTCGAAATTTCAGAGATAACCCTTAAAATCGTGCATATGCCTCCTTTATAAGTGAAAGAAGTGTATAAGTGAAATTTAAAGAAATAAATTGGAACCGTTTTTAAAAACAATTTGAAAATGTCAGGGGGCTCCATGAAAGTACACCCAAATTTTGAAAGAAGTTTTTCAAAATCTCAGCGCCTCGGGCCGAGAGAAATTGACCGCGGAATATCCGTTTTGGAATATCCATGGTTATGCGTTAATGGGGTTCACAGACGAACAGACAGTCGGAGGGACGTTTTGAAAAAAGTAACTACACTTTTTCGGTATCAGGGGACGTATATTTCCGTTTCCGTATCGATTTTCCACAGCATTACATGACTTTCCCTATTGTAACCAAAAATGAACCTGCTCCGCCTAAGGCATGCCAATTTTGTAACCATAATTAAACATTTCTATTTTATCAACTATCTTAACGCGATTTATTTTATCATGCCCCAAGATGAGTAACCGTTTGTAACGTGTTATTATTTGTTTTAAATTTAATTTGCCCTGCTATGCTCGTAATTGTATTGCTCTAATAATTTATAATTTGGCTTTCCCTGTTTTTTTATTGAGATCTTGCGTGACTTCGACGCACAACATACGTCACTTTATCTGCTGCACCTGGATGTGTGACTGTACAGAATTCACGATTCCTGGAACTTCTATGAAATATACTACTGACTGAATTGAAGGCAATTCAATGAAATATCAGCCTTTTCCTTTCAAACAACAAATAACGTTTATTGTAACATGCTAATAAAATGTCTCGAGTTCGTTATTAATTCATGTTTCTATGGTGTTTAAACATTATTCAACCGTACGGCTTTGATAAAGTCCGTAAGCTTATGGAATGACTTTTCGGTGGTGAGTCATCGTGTGGTGTAGTTTATAAGTTCACCTGACTGTTGCTAATTATACTGTCCGCTATTCGAAAAATCCCTACATCTACTCTAATATTATCGCGTCGCGATTTTCGCTCACTAGACTTCGGGTGAAACCTCTAATCGCGACTACTATTTCCTTAAAGTTAATAATTTATAATTTCCACTACGGAACTAACCTCATATAAACCCACGAACAAGAAGTCTAAATATTTTTAAATGCAAAATTCATACATAACAAATGTAACTTATTATTAAAACAATGCAAATATTTACCAACCTAAAACTCAAATAAACAATACTGCTTAGCCTACACTACTATGGATTAACCAAAGAAAATTACCCACAACATAAATCTATTATTCCAAAATTACAATTTCATAATGTTCATACCATGTGAACTGCTTGGCCACTTCCATGAGAATGAGAATTCGTTTCTTTATGCTAAACATAATTTGTTAAAGCTCTCCCTAATCAATTCCATGTTAATGACTGCAGGCCGTGCCGTATCTCGACAATACAATTGTCTAGCATCCAGCATGGCGCCAAAATGTTTATAGCTCGTTGCTATGCTACGCGTGTTCCTTGGATTTTATATTTGTAGATGCATCCATTACGTGGTATTACACTCATGTAATATTCTAGAATGTCACACTATAATACATATATTACTCTCTATATGCATATGTATTCGAGAAAGTAGAAAGAATTGCAATGAAATTGAAAGAAAACTTCTGACAAGTTAATTGCAGAAACGTTACTGAATACCAATATTTAATCCCCAAATTTATGCACCCGAACCTCCCCTCATTGTTCACTAATGGCGCTACAACTTAGCACAGACTTTCTCGTGTCATTTATTGCAGTTACGTAAAATTGCATGGGCTACGTCATGAAAATGCCTCAAGGCCATTTACCTAGTTACCTAGGACCTCTCAGCTTCGCCCCTCGCCCTGCGGTGTTGCAGCGGGAGGGGCGAGTAGGTCAGCGGTTACTTGTGATGACGAAGACATAAGGGGGTCGTTGAACTGTGTTAGTTGGTGGGCGGAGTTTTGGAAATCTGAAATATTTTTGAGAGTTCTGAGTCGCGAACAAAGAATTCTAAAGTTCTCGAAAAGTTTCAAAAAATATTCTGCGAAAATTCAACTGAAAGTGCTTCACCAGCTCATACTTTCTCTAATTATTGGAAGCATCAATGTAATATTGCAATATTTCCATTTCTGCCCTACTAACAACTCAGATTTACTGACTTTCAATTCAACCAATTCAAATGAAGCGCCTGCGATCCATATCTGCATTTATATCGATTGTCAGCAACAGTAGCCTTTTCTTACTACTACAAAAGGAAGAAGCATGAATGTATTTCAACAGTTATAATATTTCCAGAACATTATACAGAAAAGGAAGGGTAAGTTCACATTTAAATTGAACATTCAAAACTAAAGACCATCCAATATATCGCCAATGAATACATACGAAACAACGGTACCATGACCATCTCTACACAGGCCGGAGTCAAGGAGGAATATACACTGAAGAGCCAAAAAAACTGGTACACCTGCCTAATATCGTGTAAGGCCCCTGTGAGCACGCAGAAGTGCCGCAACACGACGTGGGATCGACTAATGTCTGAAGTAGTACAGGAGGTAATTGACACCATGAAGCCTGCAGGGCTGCCAATGAACTCTTAAGAGTACGAGGGGGTGGAGATCTCTTCTGAACAGCACCGTGCAATGCATCCCAGATATGCTCAATAATGTCCATGTCTGTGGATTTTGGTGGCCAGTGGAAGTGTTTAAATTCAGAAGAGTGTTCCTGGAGCCATTCTGTAGCAATTCTGGACGTGTGGGCTGTCGCATTGTCCTGCTGGAATTGCCCAAGTCCTTTGGGATGTACAATGGACATGAATGGGTGCAGGTGATCAGACAGGATACTTACGTACGTGTCACCTGTCAGAATCGTATCTAGACGTATCAGGGTCCCATATCACTCCAACTGCTCACGCCCCATACTATCACCATACGCGCCCCATATTTCTTGCGCTGACTATAACACCACGTTCAAACTGTGATAACCTGTCAAGTAACCGATCTAACAATTGTGCCAGATATCTTATACGCCAGAGGTCTCGTTTGGTTGTCTTATATAGTCGTTTTCGACCAGAAAGCCGTATTCTGATTGGTTCCAGATCTCTTTATTTCAATACACATAGTTGAACCTTTTTTGGCCCTTCAGTGTATAATAGGAGGGGAAACTCGCTGCTTGAGAGTCCTGGCCAGAGGCTTCATCAGCATCATTTCTGTGTGGTGGCATCTATTTTAAGGTACATGCGTAATTTCAAGCCCTACTTCGGTAATTTGCTCGTCAGCGTGCAAGCTTATGAAACTTCTACCACCTATTTCATCCTCAAATTTCATTTCTTCATGGTGGAGAGGGTGTTGCTCGTGGCAACGTGTTTTTGTTATTTTGTTTGAAATTAGAGTGGCAGTCAGATTCGTGATATACCAAAATTTCCCTCTCACACATTCAAAAAATACTACACTTTTGGCAATAGCTCTCATGTTTTCTGGTAGTTGCAACTATTGGACATGTTTTCGACTCACTGCTAATTTTTAAGCACGCTGCAAGTTCATATGGGCGCGCCTCTCTGTTATTAACGACAGGTAATATGTTTCTAAAATCTACCGAAAAAACCAAACTGTAATCCCGCCGAAGGGTATATTACTGTTTGTTGGGTCTTTTACATTCCGATCAACAGCTTCAATAGATACGTTGTGGGCAATCGTGAATTTGTCCCATTCAATGAAAACATAGGCTTGAAGCATTTTACTTCTTTGCTTTTAGAAATAACCGCACACGGGATATTGCATTCAATATTGGTACTTTAAACACTGACCTAACAAGAGCCGCTATATCTGATGATGCGCAATTGCAAACCTCGTTTTTTTTCTGAATTCGACAAAATTAATGAGGAACGCTTTGTACCGCTTGTTGCATTAAAAAACGCAAAGGGCAGTATTTTTACTATTCCGTATACGCACGTATATGCGGAGTAATATACGTAGTATAGGGAAAGTTATGTAATGCTGCGGAAAGTCGATTTCGAGATTTTAATGGGAATAACGTTTTGGGGTCCCCTGATACCAAAAAAGTGTTTTGTTTTCAAAACGTCCATCCATTCGTGTCTCTCCGTCCGTCCGCCGTCCATCCATCCGTCCATCTGGTATCTGTGAGCACTACAAGCGCCTAAAACATACGTAGGATTCCAAAATGAAGAAACCCATGTCAATCTGGGTCGAGTGAAACTTTGAGCTTTTTGAAAATTTGTTCTCCATAGTAAGTTCTATCATTGTCATGTATATTTGTGTGAAAATTTTTGTAGCACAATATTGCATGCAATATATGCATTTTTTAAAAAAATTACCAAAGCAAGATTTTGTCGAAAACGGCTCTAAATTTTTTCTTTAAACTTTTGGTAGGGATAGTGCTAAATGTACTCTATGAGATGACATAAACAACCATGCATTGTTTTTTTTAATGATTACAAAAATTTAATTTTTTGACTTGTCTCCCACGTCGTTAATATTTACATTAGTGACAATTTGTTCACATTATTATATTTGAGAGTATATGTGCTTTAAATAATGTCAGATAAAGTTTCCCCAAAACTCTACCATTTTCTGTGAAAACTATCTCAAACTTCCGCATTTTCAGAAACGCTCAAACGTCATTTTCTCAAAAAAGAGCAAGTTTGTGAAGCTAGAGGAGACCAAAGAAAAGAAAATACTAATACGGGAAAGTCTGTCCATGGAAAAAATCCTACGCATGTAGTGTTCACAGACACCAGACGAACGGACGGACAGACCAGACGGATGGATAGACGGACGTTTTGAAAAACACTTTTTCGATATCTGGGGACCCGAAAAGTGTATTTCCGTTGAAATATCGAAATTGGTTTTTACAACATTACGTAACTTTCCCTGTACTACGTATATTACTCGGTATATACGTACGTTTAGGGGAAAGTAATAATTAAATATTTTATGAAATATCAGACTACTATACCGCGACTAATGAAATTACGATAACGATTTTCTCCGTTTCCAATTTCTTTGCCAATTTTTGTACTAATTTTTGCCCGATCGCACCCCTTCACTCGTGAGACCTCGGGCGAACGCGCCCGGCCTGCCCGTGCCGTGCGCCGGCGCTGTCAGAGGCTTTTCTTGAAACGTATGTTCGCGCGGCGGCCACATTGTTACGCCCCAACTCAGCTACGTGTTAGACCAAGTGATCAATTTTAATTCGTGTAAATCTAAAGTAGCTTGTCTTGGGATAGAATTATAGTCCACTAATAGACACTGGTGTATCGTAGATATAATTGACCATGCCCAGTTGCGTTGAACTTGGTTGCGCGAACAGGACGTCAAAGGTGTCGGCTATAACCTTCCACACGTTAGTATTACGTAAATTAGAAGTTCTTAAATAGCACATACTTTCTCGCGTTATTGGAAACAGCAACGTAATATTGATATGTTGCATTTTTTGCGCTACTAACACATTGGCGGATTTTCAGAGGCTGCAAGGGAGGCATGGCCTCCCAACAACATTGATTAACAACACTGAATGATATTTTTTTTATTAAATTTGTTTCAATCAACTTTGACTAAAATTGACATAAATGTTTTCGGCTGGCGAGTAAATATTTAAAAGAAATCATTTCTCTTGCTGGAAACATAACCTCACAATACAAGATGGAGCCAAGCAGTTCTATGCGTTACACATAGGAAGCATCACCAAGTAGGTGGCCAAATTACTACTACCACTGCTTGTGCCTGCAGGGTACCGGCGGCCCCAGCTGCGCGCGCCTTCTATGTTGCCATGACAAGGTCCATCAACCAATAAGAAAAGAGGAGTTTTGTCTAGCTTTGTTGAGATGTATTGGCACGGAGGCTCTGGCACGTGTGGCCTCCTCCAGTGAAGGTGTCATAGATAGTGAGTGCTCTGTGGTTGCGATGGATCGATTTTGGCTGGCCCAGTATATCAGGAAAAAGTAATATCTTTATTGGGTGTGCCTTTTTTGCGGAGAAGTGATCCTAAAAGAAGAGAAATATTAAATCTCCATTTTATTTGGAATGCCGACAATATCGTTTACCAGTAAAGTCTTTGACTTTCAATTTCACAATTAGATTCCTTGCCTGAATTCATCTGGGCCTCCCCAAGTTTTGAGCCCACCGTGAGTCACTGTACTAACATCTCAGCCATTATTTCAAAACGTCCAATTCAACCAAGTAGTGAGCAATGTACTGTTACCAATGCAGAGTTATCAAAACTATGTCCACTCGCGTGTCAATACCAATACAGTAATTAGAATACATGCAGTTGACATCAAAATAATTACGAACGTCGAGAGATGCCTTTCGTCGTAAGATAACAGTTCCGATGGCGTTTCATTTCACCACCGACTTCTAACATCCACACATCGGATACAATAAACACTATTGCATATCAACAGAGCGTCCATGCTTTCTCGGAAGAGAGAAGATATAAACAAAAGAAGTGCTACTCAAGTGCTTCTCAATTCATGCGGCTTGTTTCGAAATTTCTATTAAGCTTTGCGGATTGCTTGAAAAAAAACCATCAATACATTGAGAATACACATTGAGTAAAAAGTAAAAAAAGCGAGAAGGGAAAAATAGAATGAATATAAGCATTTTCAAGAAGAAATTATAACTATAATTAAATTAATTATTTTCCATACGATTCATTCAATTTTTCTCGTGGCCCGTAGTTGGTGTGAACCCTGTATATATTTCATTCATTTCAAGTAAAAATCACGCAAAAGCATTAGCTAGAACGATTGGGGAATATCAATTTTGGAGAAAATCGGCTGAACGGTTTATGCGCTAACATTGTGCACAGACGGACGGACAGGCAGACAGACAAACATTTTGCCGTCAATCGATTCTTCGGTATTAAAGAGAAACAAAACATGAATTCTGGTGACCCCGCGTGTTAGAGGATTTTTTTCATTATTTAGAAATTGGATTTATCCACTTTTTTCTTATCAGGGCACGGCAATAAGAATTTTTGTGTCGAAAATTCACCGTTTTTTGGCGCACGATTACAATACTTTGTGTTCTTTCGTTAGTAAGAGGGAAAAAGTAGAAGAAAGGATTAACCATTCTATTATGTAAGGTATTAAAAATTGCAGAACAAACAATAACCTGTGCCAGTTTGTCAAGGCTATTTTGTGTAGGTATTTGAAAAGTGTATTAGTACCGAGTGTGTGTTAGACTTTATCGCCTCAACGAGATAGAACTATAATCATGTTAACCATTAAAAATCAGGTAACATTAGTCAAAACTTCCTCTCTTTTCTGGTCAGTTGTTTAAGTGAGCAAATGTAACATGTGTCCACTCATTGAAATTAATGTTTTGTAAATGTGAATAATGCTTGGCTATAAATGTGTGTATAAGTCTCTCATAAATCTCCAACCCCTCGCCGAAGCCACTGAGAATGACATCTCGAAGAATATATAGGTAGTGATGGCTAACGATGTTTGGTACCACTCAGATCAATACTGGCAAATGTCTATACTGTAAATGTGTTTTAGTTTGAATAAATTGTGAAATTTTATGATTTATTTGTTATTTATATTACCCTACAATTTATGTAATTCAACAGAATTAGAGCAACAGTTCTGCATGACTAGAGTTATTTATGTAATACCTAGGCTAACATGATTTTCTTATTTTTATTTGTTTTAATATATTCTCAAAAATTGCTGCAACCGAAAGGTAAAGGCGCCTTATAACTATTGCATTAGAAAAAGATTAGGCGAAAAATAATATTAATATATTTAATTTATATTCAAAATTTAGACAATCTGTGTTCAATAATTCTAAAAACCGACAAAGAACACATGATTGTAAATAGTGGTACGATTCCCAAGAAATGTATTCTGTATTTTATTACCTTACTACACATATTAGCTGTCAGAGCTATGTTTAATTTCTCGTATTTACTTCGTAAGAAGAAAAAGTATTGAAATTATTCGCCGGAAAACGGCGAATTTTCGGCAGAAAAAATCTTATGGCCGGGCCCTGGTGTTGAAACGAAAATGTTGATAAATCCGTTTGCTGTATATAGCGAATTACTTCCTCAATCATGTGATGTAGCCAGAACCCATGTTTTGGGAGCCCTCAATACCGAAAAATCGATTGACGGCAATATGTTTGTCCGTCTGTGGTCAACGCTAGAGCCTAAACCGTTCAGCCCATGGCTTGTCAACTCAATGCTCTGTGACGTCACAAAAATCTGCTCTCCCCCATGGAACCGGGCAGCGGAGCAAAGGTAGTATGCGGCGCCGCGGTACAGCGTTACAATAATAGTACGGAAATGGGGGAGAGAGATTCGTTCGATAATTTCGTTTTGGAATGGTAATTATTATTTAAATGTTTATGATTCAATAAAAATATGGAAAAAAATGAACGTAGATTATTTCACAACACAAAGCAATATCCCAGTCTATTTATCGTAACCAGCACTGTAATTCCACTTCCATTCTTCTAACACGTAACATTTTTGGAGAAGACAGTTTTAATTCAATGTTATGTAATATTACAATTTTAATTAGTCCGAAACCAATAACACAAAATAAAAAATGTAAATCAGTAAAATAAAAAAAGAGCCAAAGACTTGACACATGTTTCCCTATGAATGTCAACGCGCTGAATCCAAATCTGAAGCTAACATTGCGCCAACACCCTCCAGTTTTTTTATTCTAAAAAAACACCACCGTTACATTGCATTTTTTTCGGAGATTGTTATCAGACCCAAGACTTAACACATGTGTGTTTATGTATGCTGACGCGCTGAATCCGAAGCCTGAATTACATTAACACTGATCAGTTTTTTAAACTGCGAAAAAGTAATGAAATTTACAATTTACAATTTCACGGTGCTTTTTTTATAATATATAAAAATATCACGAACAAAGTTAATGCAAGGATTAGAGAACTAAAGAAAGATTACTGAATCCCCTTCACGATGCGACTTTAACATGATGTCTATGGGCGACAAAAAGATATCTGGATTTTCATTAGAGGCCAGATGACAGAAATAAATGAACTTATTAACACGTATAAAGTATCTGATGAAACTTGGATAAAATACTCTAGAGAACTACTCCACGATGACACCGGAAGTAATAGACTTGGTTGAAGATTTTACATCCAAGAAACAGTGCGTAAAATGTGAAGAAATATCAAAAGTAATCGGAACACTACGAAATCACGAAATGGGAAGTCACCTGGAAAAGATGGAATACATAATGAGCTCATTATATATGGAGGAAAAACCTTTGCATAGAGATAACCAAACTTATTAATAAAATTTTTAATGAGGCAAAAATACCAAAGGAATGGAATTCAAGCATTCTTATCCCTCTATTTAAGAAAGGAGACAAACACGATCCAGATAATTACAGAGGGATAAACCTCCTAAACAGCTCATTGAAAATCCTCACGAAATGTATAGCAAACACTCTCGTGAATATGATACGCGAAAACGACAGGGTTTTACACGCGGTAGATCGTGCACTAACGCAATTTTTATCATCCGACAAATCATGGAAAAAAGCTCTAGAATTTAACAAACCAGATTTCCTATGCTTTGCGGACCTAAGCAAAGCATTTGCCAACATAAAACTAATTGATGACATAAGAATAGTATTCTTATATTATAGTATAACATATGCAGGCAGGAGAAATAAGAAAATGTGCTGCCTAGCCTTTTAAAACTAATAATCGATATATATATATATATATATATATATATATATATATATATATATATATATAAAGAGAGAGAGAGATAAAACAACATAAAGATTAAAAGCCAGGGTAAAATATTACCTGCTTTATCTGCATCGAAAGTAATAAAACAAGGGGATTCATTGAGCCCATTGTTATTTAATGTAATAATGAATAATATTATAAAACAACTAAAAACAAGAAAAGGGTATAGTATGGGAAAATATAATATAAATATCATATGTTACGCAGATGACACATTGTTAATAGCAGAAAATGAAGATGACTTACAACGATTACTGTACGAGTTTAGTAAACTTTATAAGAATTTTAATTTACAAATATCTACCCAGAAGACGAAAGCTATGACAATTGCAAAGCATCCGATTATGTGTAAATTGGTAGTGGATAATCAAATTATAGAACAAGTTCTAGAGATGAAGTATTTGGGAACAACTTTCACAAGCTCAGGACAAACGAAGAAAGAAATTCAAGAGCAAATAATAAAGGGTAATAGGATCGCTGGCTGTCTCAACTACTCAATATGGTATAATAAACATCTAAAACAGGACTCGAAGGTTAGAATAAATCAAACAATAATAAAACCAATATTAACATA
Organism: Gryllus bimaculatus; assembly: GCA_017312745.1. NCBI lineage: Eukaryota > Metazoa > Arthropoda > Insecta > Orthoptera > Gryllidae > Gryllus > Gryllus bimaculatus. Next base: position 3,387,157 of record BOPP01000071.1, on the reverse strand, counting down.
TGCAGGGGAAACAAGAAGTGAAGAAGAAGAAGAAGAAGAAGAAGAAGAAGAAGAAGAAGAAGAAGAAGAAGAAGAAGAAGAGAAGCATGAATCAAGTCTTTGGGTCAGAATACTTTTTGTATGCCTGTGTAGTTAATGTTAAAAAATAGACACAAATAGATACTCGGGAGGGGTTACGTGGAAGAATTTGGACTCCAGGCTTGATTATTTATACAGTACAGTTTTGTTTGATATTGTTGTAAATCCAGGTGTTTTTCAATTCCTTTTCCACAATCTTCTATTTGAATAATCCTTTTCTCATTTCATGAATAATTTTCAGAAATTATTTTCATCTCTTGGGTTTCTCTGAGTTGCAAAACTGCTTAATGCCTCTGTTGGTTGAACTCTTTAACATACTGAACTTCTTATGAATACACTAAACACATCTCCATTGTTACGGTATCTACAAAAGGAAACCTTTCTTTCCAAACCGAATAGAAAGCAAAGGTCCACCGGTTTTCGTTATCGGCGACCGTCGCCTTTCCTCCCTCCCGCCGCCTCTGTTGCCTCTGTTGGTTGAACTCTTTAACATACTGCACTTCTTATGAATACACTAAACACATCTCCATTGTTACGGTATCTACAAAAGAAAACCTTTCTTTTCAAACCGAATGGAAAGCAAAGGTCCACCGGTTTTCGCTATCGGCGACCGTCGCCTCCCCTCCCTCCCGCCACCCTTTGCGCGCGCTGCTTCTCTGAGCTGGCGCTCGGGCAGGAAAACGGAGCTCCGACGTCATTTCTCCGCCAGTTGGCAAAAGCTGGTTTAGGCAATTTCCTCCAAAACTGAAATTTCAAAATATATCTGAACGAACTAACTGGAGGCTTTGGGAGTTTCAAACAGTTTTTTAAATTTTTTTGTTATAGTTTTCTTTACATAAAGCCTCAAAAATATGTTCAAAATTTTCTCAATTTTTTTTATTTAACTTTGTGCTTTGCGATAGCACAAAAAGTGCTTAAGAGAATGATGGAGGTCTCATGTTCGTTGAAATCCCTGATTTTTTCAAAAATTACCTGGATCCGTGTCCCTCACCGTGTATCTGGACCTAAATAGGCGCTAGCTTGAGAACCCACCTCGGCGCTCCGAAGCCAGTGGGGGGCCATCAGGGCGTCGGCTCCGACATGAGGTGCATGAGGCGCAGGGGCTCGCTCAGTCTCGACCTCGTTCGGATGCTGTAGTTCAACATGCAGATCCAACCCCCAGCGGAGGTTTGGTTCGTTAGTTCAGGTTGGCGGGGATTGGGAAGGATTGCGGTAGGGAGTTAGAAGAAATAAGGACACCCTCCCTATCTTGAAAACCCATTGGATTCCTGTTTTTCGCCTTTCGCCTTTCAGTCCCTGGTTCAAAATGTTTGAGGCCCCAGTCGTATGTGCATCGGGACGCCTTTAAGTTATGCCGCGAAACCTGTGGCTTGGGGTTCATTCTCTGGCGGATTCTCCTTTTGATGTACTGATTATTTATTATAAACATCTAATATCTTATACTCCTATTTATTACTTTTATTTACTTTATTCAAGAATACCCTATACGTTCGTCAAGGTATATCTGCCGCAGAGAAAAGGTATTTGTGGGCCGGCAGGGCGGTCCGTACGGTGTTGCGACGACAATTTTACGTAAATAATATTTATTTTTAATTAATTACTTTGATTTTAGGAATTATACCTACTGTTATGAAATTAAAAGATACATGCTTGTAAACAACAAAAAATTATAATTTAACTTCTTAGCTTCAAAACAGAAATCGTACATATAACATGTTTATAACGTGTTGAAAAAGTAGCAACACACGAAAACCTTTGTCAATTAACATCTTTCGTTTGTACCATTATTTGCACCCACCCACTTATTCATTCCGGTTAATTTTCCCGTGCATTCATGGCTATTTACCTTAATATTCAAATTTAATCACTTAATTCCTAAAACAATACTTGGCCTTCCTACAATATTACTATTACGATTGTTTTTTAATCATTTCCGTGGTTTAATGATCCTCTGCGCTCTAGGGCGTCGGTTTTACTTTGGTTCTACTCTCCGGCTAGATGGCGTCTCCCCCAGCAGATCATAATCCGTGCCTCTCACTTATTTACTTTCATTTCGTAGCACTAGTCCCATCTCGTTTCTTCTTTCTATTTCTGTACCGATTTCCTTCTACCTTTAACGCCAATCTCTCGGCTGATTGGTTACTCGCCCATTGGCGTCTGATGGTGTTTACTCTTTGACATTTCCCCCCATAATCTTTTAATTTTTTTGATCGTACGAAAATTCCTCACGTGTCCATTATGAATTTATAATTAAAACAATTTGCATTATTTTGTTCGCCTATTTACTCTTCGCCACTCTCCGTAAACTTTCGTTATTTATGTATAGGAGGCGGATTTTTGATTACCTAAAACATCGCCAAAATGATCAATAAAATTACCTTAAAATGCTTTTAAAATGCCCTAAAAACAAAACAAAAAATTACATAAAAATGGTCAAACCCACTTTCGATGAACAACTCAAAGAGTTGTATATGTTACTGATGTAATTGAGGCTTCTTCCTTTGTTCAAGTGAACTCAACTGCTAAATATTTGGTTTAGATTGTTCTTTACAAGACAATCTTCCTTTATTTATTTCAAAATCGGCCGAACTGACAATGACGCCGAGAAGCGTCAAAGGAACTTTAGATTACAAAGTAATCATAACGGCTGGCATTACAATACATGAGAGAAGAAATCAAATAGGTGACTCAGAAATTCTGTTGTGAACATTTGTTGCATGTCGTAAATATTGTTTGAAGCAAATACTATTAAAATTATATTTAAAACGACAAAAACAGGGAAAAGGAATTAAAAATGACTTAAAAGGTAAAAAATGACTTATTAGGCGAAATCGACGAAAAATGCAAAAAGATGTCATAAAAATGGATCATTCGCTTTTGTCATACCATACAATTAATTTCTATACTAGACGGCATTGTTCTAAAGTGAAAAGAAAAAAATGACATTTCATTAAAATCCGCCCCTATTTATGTATTTCCCATTCGTCCATTGCGGATACCTATAGTTGACATTGCACACATTTTCATAACACATATTTTTATTTATATTTGTTTGGTCCTCTAATAACCCATCACACTTTCCCATACAGAAAGCGGCATCTTCTTGGTTATCTTGTAGGCCTGCGAGGAGGATTTGTTGGTTGTGACTAGTGTAACGTATTAGCCAGCGTGCCTCGTGGCATCTATTTGGGGACGCTTGGTAGAGGATTCGCCTAGCCACAGGAAGTAGGTTTTTCCGTTAAAGTGGAAAACGGAAACGGAGACCAAATCGTGGGGTATCCGGCCTATAGAAACTTTTTCACTGTTATAACAAGAGAGGGGTGGCGTGACGTAGTAGGCACGTTGGCTCGGCCTATATAAAGTGTACAGAGCCGTGGGTGGGTTCTCGAGACAGTGGAGAACTCGTGCGTGTGCCCACAAAACTTGGCGCCTCGACGGTGCATATGCGAGCAGGCTCGCTAGGCTCGAGTCACTAGTTGACGAAGCTGCGACTTTAGTCTTGGTGACTGCGTCACAAGGGGATGCTGTCTGTGCGTGCTCGAGGTTGAAGAGTGGCTTGATGCCACGTTCAGCCGATTCTCAATCGATAAGATCGCTCCGTGCGATGAGCAAACAGCTGATTGTGGCCAGAACGACTTTGTTCCCAGCTGAATCCGGTCACGGTAAGCTAGCTTTGTGCGCGCTTCAAAAGTAGAGTGGCGAATGCACAATGAAAACCATCTTCATTGGTTTGATCCGCTCCCTCGCGATCAGGGGATAGTAGGTCTATCAAGAAGGCTAGGGGTGTAGTAGATTATTTAGTGTATAATTTGTTTTGTTTTCTTGTTAATAATATATTTGTTATATAAGCTCTGTCTTGTCCTGAGTTCCATGACGTCACATAGTGAGAATTTTTAAGGTGGAGTCAGTGGCCTTAAAGTCGGACTAGCATTTACTTTTTGCTGCCCTAGCGTCCTATCGGCTGCCGAAGAGAAGGCGAAAGCCCGCTTTGGTAGGGAGAAAAAATATTTTGCATGCGCTCGAAGCGCGGTATCAGTTGTTTTTTTTCGAGTACCTTCCCATGTGGATCAGGAAGATCATTGCTGGCAACACAAACTGGAAGAGGACCTCAACCTTCTGCCAGTCGTACAGTGGAGAGCTGGCAATCTGCCCGGCAATTGTCTCCTGTTCACGCAGGCCTCCTTTAGTCTTCGGCCAGGGTGAAGCCCAGCGGGCGTCCAAGATGACTGGTCTGCGCCGGAGTGGTCAGCGCTCGGGTTTATACCACAAATATATGACCAAGGCGGGCTCTGCATTCCCTGAGATTAGTCGTCGATCTATGTTGGCCGTTTCCGTCAGAGTAGTGGCCTCTTCTGAGTGGGGTACCCGCTAAAAGCGTTCTCGCCATATAGAGTAGGTGGGCAGGTGTCGGTATCGAACCTTGTTCTCGTTCCTGGTCAGTGTTACGCGAAAGCAGAATCTCTTCCAGTCTGATAATATGCAAGTCTTCAGCTGTGTCTACCGTGCTTGGCGAATTGCTTCTTGGGTGAGATTTCTCTTTGTCTCTCCGGTAACTATCCTATGGGCGTTTTCCAGCGGACGGGTTGACAACAGGCCCGTTTCGGTACCTATTTTCATGTGCCGTGTTTAGGCGCACACGTGCCCGCTGTTTTTGGGATCTGACTTCATTCGCGACGTGCGGCGGAGGTGACCTGCTGCTCGCTATGCAGTGGTAAACCGCGAATCACGGGTGAGTGCATTTGGCCGGCCGCGCGTCTCGCGGGATGGAGGGGAGGAGGCAACGTGCTGAACTCCACTGCTCTCCCTTCCGTGCCCGCCCCATTCATCCACACTTCTGTGGCTGCCCCCGCAGATGAGGACCGTCCTGTTTATCCCACACTTCCTGTGGAGGTGCTCTCTAAACAATCTGCGTGCCGTCGCGTCGTTGGCGGCACTACACACAGGGGCGTCACAAGCGGGGAATACTATTACTACGTTGGAGAGCGCTGGGATTAAGACAGTGTTGTGGCCGTCTAGTGCAAGCCTCATTAGCCGACCCTCTTCGTTAAATGCCGGGCATTCAGGCACCCGACATCTTGCCGCCTAATTGACGAATTTAGTTCATTTATCACTTAGTAACATTTACTAATATGATGCCGGTCTGGCGCTTCAATACCACAGCCAAGGTATCTAATGATGCACTGTTTCTTCTGAACCGCCGTCGCATGTTGTGTCTGACACCGGAGATGCGATGCCCTCTCTCTTTGTTGGTGAGTCTGTCTAAGATTTGCTGCAGCTTAGCACGACTGAATATGAAGCAGCTGGCTCTCTTTAGTTGGCTGGACTCGGGCTCCTAGGGTAGAGCGTATCATTGGGCTCGCGTGAGCTCTCCTGCTGGCGGTCACGCGTGGGACCCACGAGGGGTTGGAAACGAGACGGGTGTGGGCTCTCTGGGTATGTTGTGGTTGGTCGGGTTATCCAGATTGATTACAGGTGGAGACAGGGGTGAAGGATTGTTGTGGGGCTATAGCTCGGAGAAGAGTTTCTTGATCTTCCACCGGGGTACTTTAGGACCGCCTAATCTCTGTTCAACCAAGTCTTTCATGGAGTTGGGCTCTGGAACTTCAATTCCAGAGGGAGTTATAAGGAGGTCTACCTCAAACGGGAGCAGATTGGTCCATTCTGCTTCCAAGAATATATCTTCTGAGCCATCACTTTTGATTATGTGCTGGATCGCGGAAGTTACCACGTTCATAGGCCCGTTTTCCATGAACACCTACTCGACAGATATCACCTTGTTAGAATACGCAGGTGGTTGTCTAATGGGGTAGCTCTGATGGGCTTGATTTGGCTGTTACTGCGGTGGACGGTGGGTATGGGCTCGTTTCGTGGTGTGTGAAGTGGAGAAGGCACGATGCAATATTTTTCAGGCGCAACCTGTTTCGTCTTGAAATCCTAAAATCTCTTAGTAGCTTGCTCTCCGCTGCACCAAGGTTAAGAGCGAGCGGGCGGCGAGGGGAGTAACCTCCATAGGCCTCGACTTGAGAGCAGCTACCCGCAACAACGCGAGTTAGCAGCTATCCACAGTCACCGTTGTTCGTGTTCGGCCCTCCATGCGGGTGTAGGGTGGCAGTGTTCTGAGTCTCCGCTGTTGGGTCGACTGCTCCTAATGCGGTGGATCAGCTTGCTTCGCGGCCATCTGCAGTATATGTTTTTATTGATATTGAAGAGTGTCCATGTGGGCTGTCTAAGGCCTCCGCCCCAGACATCGGTGCTGTGAGGGAGCTGCACGGTCCAGGCTAACACGATTTGTTGCAGAGCTGGGAGCACTGGTCAACCATGGGCAGCTCAATCCTGAGGTCTTTCATTAGCGGGAAAGATGGGGAGTGGGTCCTGTTCCCGGCTGATAAGCGGCCGAAGGTCTGGGAGCGGGTGTGCAGTCGAAGATATGACTCTTTGAGCCAGTGCCAAGTCCGCGATAGTTCTGGCCAGGATTTCTTGCGGATCGTCTGTAACTGGACGTTGTCCTTCCCCATGTTCCCAGAACGAGATTTTGCTCGGGTGTGATAGCGGCACGTCATCATCACTCTAGGTGCTGATAGTCTGGGTAGTCTGGGGGATGGGGATCTAGCCAAAGAGTTTGACAGCTCGTCCGCCGAAACTATCCGCGATTTTCTGGGCTACGAGATTCTGGAAGAGCATCTCTAACTCAACTTGGTCCTTCCCCGTGGCCTCAGTGCGAGATTTCGCGCGGATCTCTGTTAGCAGCACTACATTCTCGCTTGAGTTGCTTAGGAGTGTCGGTGCGAACACTGATTCTACCCTCCTTATACTGTGCGCTTTGAAGAGAGGGCGTGGTGGAGGGGGCGGTTCAGCTTCGCGGGCGGTGGCGGTTTACGGCGCAACATGGCAGGATTTATCCATTATATAGGAATAGGATGTATCCACCAGGGCGCGACATTTACAGTTTTTCTGCAAAAAATTCGGCATTTTTCGGTGCACGATTACAGTACTTTGATGCTTCTTACGAACGTCAGTGCGAGAAAGTAAAAAACACTTTCGTCGGAATATCGTTGACGCTCTGTTTCGTGAAATCGACCTACTAACCTATACAGCATCTCCCATCCACTACCCAAATTTACAACGCTGTTTCCAAACCGCACACTTCCCCAACTGTGGAACAAACCGCCACTTAATCATGATCCAAACCCCATAAAGACCCTCAATATACCCACAAACCTTTAACGACCTCCTCAGCCTCCTCCCTATCACCGAAAAACTGTTGAGAAATCCTTCTAAAATTTATGAATCCCTACCTCCAAACCCCATATCCACCCTTCACCCAAATTCGGCTTCCGCCCCTGACCGTTCCTCAGCACTCCAAAACGCTTTCACCTTGCTATCAACATCGCCACAGATCTTCGCCATAAATCTCGCCAAATACCTGCCCTTTTCACTGCCCTATCCTTTGCCTTCGATACAATCAACCACCAAATTCTCCTATTCAAACTGAAAAACCTACCTTCCCACCTTTGCAACAAATCTCCTATCCAACTACCTAACACCCAGAACCTTTAATACCAAATACCTCTATCACTTCTCCCCCTCCCACCCCATCTCGGCCGGAGTTCCACAAGGTGCTGTTTTTTCTCCCACTCTCTTCTCAATGTACTTAAACGACCTCCCTTCTTGCCACGGCATTAGACAATTTCTTTACGCAGATGACCTAGACCTTCTCTCCCCTCACCGTACCTCTCAACACTCCATCAACAACCTTCAACTAGCCGCCCACTCTATCTCTCAATGGTTCCAGGAAAACTCTATCAAAATTAATCCTTCCAAATGCCAAGCAATTATCTTCACTTGGCGAAACATCCCACACACCCTCCCACCCATCACCATCAATAACACTCCTATCCCATGGTCCTCGCAAATTAAATACCTCGGCATCACCTTCAACTCCAAACTAACCTGGACCCCCCACCTACACACCATAATTTCCAAGGCAAAGCAAAAAATCAACTTCATCCAACCCATCCTCCGCCATCCATCCCTATCTGTCAACAAGAAACTCCTTCTATATTACACCCACATCAGATCCATCATCACATACGCCTCTCCCACCTGGTCAACAATTCCACACTCCCTATACAAAAATTTAAAAATCCTTGAAAACCACATCATACGCCTTATCTTTCACCCTCTTCCCGGGCAAAATTACAACACCTTTCGAACACAATACAACATCTCTCCCCTCCCCCAATATATTTTAACACATCCCGAGACACGGTGCTGCAGTTTATAAATAATCCAATCTTCACCAACCTCATTCAACCTCACCAACAAATTCTCAACTCCCCTCCGCGTCATTCCAGAAACAAAGCACCCCCTAGATATTCTACAACTTCCCCCTCCACCCACCTAAAAAAACACCCGACAAAATACCC
>BOPP01000071.1:3296875-3378628 GCA_017312745.1 Gryllus bimaculatus | reverse complement strand
GGCAGATAACTTCAATTCCAGAGCGAGTGTTTTTAAGTGAGGTTCTTTACCGCAAACGCGAGCAGATTGTCCATTCTGCTTCAAGAATACATCTTCTGAGCTCCAAGTCACTTTTTTGATTATGTTGCTGTGGATCGCTCGAAGTTACCACGATTCATTAGGCCCGTTTTTCCGATAGAACAACCTACTCACGACAGTATATCAACCTTGTCAATAGAATACGCAGAGTGGTCGAGTCTAATGGGTGTAGGCTCGATGCTGCCATCGATGGCTTGATTGTGGCTCGTATACTGCGGTGGGACGGTGTATCGGTGTCTCTGGTATCGTCTGGTGTGGTGAAGTGGAGAAGCGACGTATGCAATATTTTCTAGAGCGCAACCTGTTCGTGCTTGAACAATCCTTAAAATCTCATTAGTAGTGCTGCTCTCCGCTTCACCCAGGCTTTAAGATGTGCGAAAGCGTGGGCGGCCAGAGGGAGTTAACCTCCATGCCTTGACTTGAGAGCCAGCTACCGCGCAACAACGCGAAGTAGGCAGCTATCCACCAGTCACCCGTATGCTTTCGTGTTCGGCCCTCCAAGCGGGTGTAGCTGTCGGTGTGGCAGCTGTTCTGAGGCTCCGCGCTGGGTCGACTGCTCCTAATGCGGTTGGATCAGCTTGCTGGCGGCCATCTGCTAGTTATATTGTTTTTATGAATATGTGAAGAGTGCTCCAGGTGCTGTCTAAGGCCTCCGCCCAGATCATCTTCTTGTGAGAGCTGCAGCGTCCAGAGCTAAACTACGATTTGTTGCAGAGCTTGCATGCACTGTCTAACCATGGCAGCTCAAATCCTGAAGTCTCTCTTCATTAGCGGGAAAGATGGGGAGTGTGGTCCTGTTTCCGGCACTGGATCGGTTGCGAAGCGTTGTGAGCGGTTCGTGTGCCAGTCGGTAAGATATGACCTGGTGATGTCCTTAGTGCTCATAAGTCCGTCTCCGATGAGTTCGTCTCAGGATCTTCTGCTGGAATCGTCTGGAATGACGTTTCCTTCTCCCATGTTCCATGAACACACTTTTTGCGTGTGGCGCTCCCTCTCGCCATAGCGGCACGGTCATCATCATCTCTATGCGTGGACTGCCAGTCCTGGGTAGTCGGGGGGAGCGGATCTAGCACAGAGTTTGACAGGCTCTGTCCGCGTACTATCGCGAGTTTTCTGGGGCTACGAGATTCTGGATAGAGCCTCCCCTCTCAACTCAACTTGGTCTTCCCCTCCGATCTGTGCCTCTAGTGTTTCGAGTATTTTCCCGCGGATCTCCGTTAGCAGCACACATTCTCGCTTGAGTTGACTTAGAGATGTACGGTGCGACTACACTGATTTCTACCCTTCTCTAAATACTGTGCGCATTGGAAGAGAGGGAGCGTATCTAGGTGCGGGAGGGGCGGCTCAGCTTGCGTTCTCGCACACGGCGCACGGATGGCGGTTTTACAGCGCAACAAGGCAGGATTTATTCCATTTCCAATGTAGTAGCATAGCGATGGAGTCACCAGGCGCGAACATTTACATTTTTTCTGTCAAAAATTCGGTCATTTTTTCGGTGCACGATTTACAGTACTTTGATGCTTCTTACGAACGTCAGTGCGAGAAAGTAAAAAACACTTTCTGTCGGAATATCGTTGACCTCTGTTTCGTGAAATCGACTACTAACCCACTATACGCAATCTCTCCAGCCTTTACCCAAATTTACAACTCTGTCTTCCCCAACCGCACACTTCCCCAAACTGTGGAACAAACCGCCACTTAATCAGATCCCCAAACCCCATTAAAGACCCTCAATATACCCACAAACCTTTAACGACCTCCTCAGCCTCCTCCCTATCACCGAAAAACTGTTGAGAAATCCTTCTAAAATTTATGAATCCCTACCTCCAAACCCCATATCCACCCTTCACCCAAATTCGGCTTCCGCCCCTGACCGTTCCTCAGCACTCCAAAACGCTTTCACCTTGCTACTCAACATCGTACAGATCTTCGCCATAAATCTCGCATAATAACCTGCCCTTTCACTGCCCCGCTACTCCTTTGCTTCGATTACAATCAACCACCAAATTCTCCCTATTCAAACTGAAAAACCTACGCTGTGCGCCACCTTGCAACAAATCCCTATCCAACTACCTAAACACACAGAACCCTGAAAGACCAAATACCTCCACTATCTCCTACCTCTCACCCATCTCGCCGGAGTTCACCAGAGTCGCGCGTATGTTTTATCTCCCACTCTCTTCTTCAATGTACTTAAGCCCTCCCTTCTTTGCCCGCCATTAGACAATTTCTTTACGCAGATGACTTTAGACCTTCTGCTCCCCTCACCGTAGACCTCCTCAACACTCCTATCAACAACTTCAACTTATAGCCGCCCACTCTATCTCCTCAATTGCGTTTCAGGAAAACCTATTCAAAAATTAACTCCTATTTCCAGAATGCCAAGCAATTATCGATCACTTGAGCGACATCCCACACACTCTCCCACCCATCACCAGTCAATACACTCCTTTATCCCATAGGTCACCATCGCTCAAAATTATAATAACGCTTCGGGAGCCATCACCTTCAACTCCAAACTAACCCTGGATCCCCCCACACCTAATCACTATCCCATAATCAATCGGCAATGCCAATATATTCAACTCATCGAGCGCGTCGCCTGCATCCAACTTCCCCTATATGATCAACAAGAAACTCCTATTACAGCCCGACATCACATCCATCATCACATACGCCTCTCCCACCTGGTCAACATTTCTCCACACCTCTCCACCTATACAAAAGTAAACAAATCTTGAAAACCACATCATCCTTATCTTTCACCCTCTTCCCGGGCAAAAATTACAAACCTTCAACACCAATACAATAATCTCGCCCCCTCCCCCAATATATCTCTAAACACCCATCACCAGACACCGCGAGCATGTCGCCAAGTTTATACGAGATAATTTCCAATCTACACCAAACCATCATATCAACCTCACCAAACAAAGTTCTCAAACTCCCCTCCGCTCATTTCCAGAAGTAAAACCAATAAGCACCTCCCTCTAGTATTATTCTATCAACTTTCCCCTCTCCACCCACCTAAAAAACACACCGACAAATATACCTAAGAAAACGCCAACAATCAATAACCGCCTCAAAACAATAACCCTTTACCCCCACCCCCTCCTCAAAATCCCCTCAAAAATTTTCTCAAAACACCTTTCTCTCAAGCCCACCCCTCCCTAAAAACGATTAAAACCCTTAAACGAAATAAACCCGTCAAACATACAAAACATCTAGTCCTTACCCACCCCAGCCCTCTGCCGGGAAACGGAGGCAGCTGGCCAACAACAATTTGAAGATATAAACAACCAGGACAGTAGAGGACACTGATCCAGGCCGTCCTTATCAAACTTACTCAACAGACGAGTGACTACGTAACGTGTAAGAGGATGTAATTTTCTACATCGTAAATGGATTTATCTACTTTTACTTTGTATACGTATATACGGAGTAATATAGATAGTATAGGGAAAGTTATGTAATGTTGCGGAAAATCGATTTTGAAATTTTAACGGAAATATACGTTTTTGGGTCCGCTGATACCGAAAAAGTGTTGTTTTTTCAAAACGTCCAACCGTCCGTCCGTCCGGTGTATGCCAACAAACGCCTAATCCACGCAAAGGATTTTTTTCCAAATTGAAGAAATCCCTCTCGATTTGCCTTAGTCGAGCTCTGCGATTTTGAAAATCGTTCATTACTGGGAGTACTTACATGAGGCCCCAGGGACATTTTCAAAATGTTCTCAAAATCTGCTCCGAATGTTTTCTTTAAATTTCTTGTAATGATTGAGTAACACACACTTATAAATGTGGCATAGGTCAGATTTTCACGGTTAACTCTGAATTTTCGAAAATTTTAAAGGTTTGAATTTTGTTCGGGGTCTTCCTACAACAACAAAAATAAAGATATATTTTTTCTTTTAATAAAATTTGCTTGCCAAAATTTGTTCTTTCATTAAGATCATGTACATTATTTTGTAAATGTTAGTAGTTATCGCGTAATATTGCGTGTAATTTGTTCAATTTTAAAAAAATTACAAAACCAATAACAGCGCCAATTTTTTTCTTTAAAATTTTGTTAGCGATTGTGCCAAATGCACTCTATAAGATGACATAAATGTCATATTGCTATGTTCTTTTGTTTTTTTCAAAATTACAAAAGTTTGTAGCAATTTGTTTCCAGCAATTTGTAATCACGTTTTAAGTTGCAGTAAATGTGCTTCAAATGACTTCGAATGAAGTTTTTCGAAAACTCAAACTTTTCTGTGAAAAAGTGCTTTAAATTTCTGAAATGCTGTAGCGCTTAGGCCATTTTCATGAAAAACGGCTCCAAATTTTCAAAAAAAAAAAATTGCCATTTACGATGCGGTTTTACTGTTCTTTAATATTTGTAAAACAATATTTACGTAATAGTAAACCGTAAAATTAAGAAAATTTCAAAAACGTATATTTTGCGATAGATGGCAGCAGGCAAGAGTGTGTGGCAAGTTCGAATAGTTAGCCGAGACCAATAGAAATAGACTAATATGGGAAAGTCTGTTCTATTCTGTAGCACCACTAATTCTGATTGTTAGTGATTGCGGGTGCGTCAACTGCAACGACCATTAGTCCCGCAGGTTTAGTGCATTTTTTCCTCGATAGGGGCGGTGGTCTTCCTCCGCTAGATGGGGAGATCTGGCGCCGATCTACCGTCAGCTAGCGGGGTTTTCCCCAACCAGGTATCTCCCACCAGTGGGGTTCCCCCAGCAAAATCTAAGCTCCTGAGCAGTCCTCCGGCATATGTGTGAGTAAGGGTGAGTATAGGACGAAGGAAGAGGAAAGAAAGATCATGCGTTGTCCGCGGCCCGTTTGTTAAGGTACTGCTCTGGCATTCGCCTGGTGTTGATCGAAGAAACCACGGAAAATTACCGATCAGTGCAACCGGGTTGTGCAAACGGCCGGCCGCCCGCTATAATTCTCCTTTACACTTACTGAATTCCATCTAGCAGACAAGCTAGTGTCGAAAATCCTGCCACCGGCGGGACTCAAACCTATGGCGTCCCGGTTAGAGGCACTTCAGTGACCTCAGTTGATGCCGTGAGCCCTTTTTTTCTGCATCAGCCGCTCAATACGAGTTTTTCTGTCGAAAAATTACGGTTTTTTCTAGAACATTACAAAACTGTTTCACCCGAAAATGTTATATTTTACATCAAGCGGGGGGGGGGACTTTTTTAACTTTGACACATACACGCGAATATACGGAGTAATATAAGTCATATATTACTTTGTATATACGTACGTATACGAGAAAGTTAAAATGACCCTCCCCCGTTTGATGCATAATATAAATATTCCGGGTGAGCAACTTTAGGCAGATGGTAACTCTACACACAAGCTTAATCTTTCATTGACCCAACCAGCCAGTTTTATTAAACCAGCGTGTTTTTCAAAATCTCAAACTTTTTACTCGAACCAGATGGACAGGAGTTTCTTCAATTTGGAAAAAAATCCTACGCATGGTTTAGGAACTATTAGTGTTCACAGACGCCAGACGGACGAGCGGACAGACGGACGGACGTGTTGCCGTCAATTGATTTTTCGGTATCAAGAACCTACAAAACATGGATTCTGGCTACAATACTTGTGAGAGGATTTTTTCTTCATTTAGCAACTGTATTTACCCACTTTTTCGTCATCAGGGCCCAGCAATGATTTTTTTTCTGCCGGATATCCGCTGTGTTTACTCTCCCATATACGTACGCACAAGTATACGTTGTAGTATACGTAGTATAGAGAAAGTTATGTAATGCTGCGGAATTTGGGGTCCCCTGATACCGAAAAAGTGTTTGTTTTTTTCAAAACACCTGCGGGTATACCGTGTCTAATGAAAACTAGTAAAATTACGTTTCGGACTATGGCTACTACCAAAATTGTGTGGATGTAAAATTATTTGCTTCTTTTTTATCGCATTATCTACCCGATCTTTCAGAATACGTTAATGAACATTGATTAACTGGTCCGAACATAATGTGTATATAAATTACAAGGTAATGTGAAAATAATTGCTGGGTACGAATATTTTCTTCGATGAAATTAGTGTCGCAATTGCAAATGTAGTGCGAATTTGGAACCCTCAGAAAACTTTCTCACTTGCCATCCGGTAAACAATATTTCTTGGAAACGAAATATTTCTAGCAATGGACATCAACCCCGGGGCTCCGAAAAAATATATCTAATAAGTTATTTACTTGGTGACACCTAGCTACGATCAATAAGTGTGTGGCCGTTCTTTTTTTATGAAGCAAAATATTTCGACTTATCTGCCCTGCCTCTGTTGCCTTCAAAAACTGATAAATGCAGCATTACTAATAACAGTGGCAACTAGCTGCAGGTAAAATACATTGCCTTTATGTTACAAAAACGCCGATCAATAATAATAATAATAATAGAATGCTTCTTAGTTCAAGTACTTAAATGTTAATAGGATGGTGTTATGAAGGAAATTACTGCTTATGGTGTAATGTAGCGACCATCTTCAGAAGACTGCAAGAACTCCGTAACTCACACAAGTTTTGAGAATGAATCTAGGTTTCGGCGTTGCTTCCAACATCAATTTGTATTTCCTGCCTAACAGATCCGCATCATCACAGTGTTTTGTTTTACAATATGACAGTGATATAAATTATTCCTCGTTGTCAGTGTGAATGCTGTGGGCTGGATGAGGGGTTGCTGCCAGTTGCTGCCTGGTTGCTGCGTTGTACCACCCGCGAGCAGTCAGTAGTGGACACCCTGCCATTCAAATAAAACCTTAATGAATAAGTTGAAAAGGAAGAGATAATTGTATCAATTTTTCTCAGTTTTTTTACTGACGTGTCGAGACAAAAGGATTTTAAACCGACAAAGACTGTATCGTTTTAGGATCAATTTATGTATCTTATTACGAGAACGGTATGTAGTGTTGTTATACGGCAGTCTAAACCGGTTTTTGTCCAACGCGGCCTGTGCCGTTACCGTTATCTCTCGGGACAGGAAAACAGGCTGAGACCTACTGATATACGTGTCAGTGGTGTAAGATCACTACGTAGCGTACAATCCTCCGTGCTTCAGTGCAGCCGTTTGTTTATCCCAGTGACTCGACGTTTTTGTGTACGTTTGTCGTATCTCTGTGCACGGAATTCTGTTTTATTGATCTCAAAATACTCTGAAAACCTTTTTAGCGGAGTGTGTTGGAAACACACAAACATGCCCGATGCAAAACCATTTGTGAGGCTGCCGAAATCGGTGGTTCCAGAGCACTATGAACTATTATTGAAACCTGATTTAAAGACTTTCCTGTTTGAAGGAAAGCTTAAAGTGAAAGTGCAGGTAAGCACAAAATATGTGTTTGACTTTCAAACTAGTAAAGTTTAGCATAAAAAAAATAAAATTCGTAAATGTGGTGTGTAATATTCAGGTTATGTTGACATTGTAGGTGAAATGTGCAACAGATAAAATTGTTCTGAATACTTTGGACCTTACCTACCAAAAGGTGGAATTTATAGCAGAAAATGGTGGAAAGCACTTTCCATCTGACCGTGTTGTATCAGTAGAAGATGAAACGCTTACTCTTCTATTTCCCCACCCTTTGGCCTGTGGGAAAGGGGAGCTTCTTTTTGAATACACAGGTGAAATTAATGACAAGATGAAAGGATTCTACCGAAGCAAGTATGTGAGGTAATTAACCAGCGCTGTTTCTGTGTGTGTATTATCCTACAGATATTTGGGAACTGTGGTTATAAAGCATGGATGTGTTGTGTATAGTGTGTGTGCAGATGTGATTTGTCTCTACTGGCTGTAGGGAGGGTAGAGATGGCAAGTCCGAGCAGGCTTTCTCAGCTGTGACCCAGTTGTGTGCAACTCAAGCTCGTCGAATGTTTCCTTGCTGGGACGAGCCTGCAGTGAAGGCCCAATTCTCCATCAGTTTGGTAGCAGAGGCATATTTGGTTGCCCTGTCAAATATGGTAAGCTTTAATATTCTGTTTGCAGCCCTGATGGTGACGAGAGATATGCGGCAGTGACTCAGTTTGAAGCTACAGATGCTAGGCGTTGCTTTCCTTGTTGGGATGAACCAGCTATTAAGGCAACCTTTGATATAACAATGAATGTACCTGAGAGTAAGGTGGCGCTATCCAACATGGTAAGTTTGATTTGCTCTCTTATCTTGTGATGCACAAATGGCTTTCAAATTAAGATTACCAAGAGATCCAAGTTCAACACTTATTTTATTGCCAGTCTTAATCTGGTGAATCTTAAGTTATGAATTGGAAACTTGTTATGTGTTGTGTAATGGTACACATTTAAATGAACTTCAATTTTCTGTAACACAAAATAGCTTAGCCCTTCAACGTGGAATCCCATCTTCAGATGGCATGTTTGTTCCGCCTTGATTCGCAGGAAGCCATACCAAACAGAGACTTTCCTTTGAATGGCAGGATGGTGTATGGTGACAGAAGGTAGTTGTAGTGTTGCACTAAATTGGCTACCTGCTACCACGATTACGTATGCACCCATTTCAGCTTCACCTGTGTTGGAATTCTTCCTCGCCCAGCCTAGGCCGCTCGTTGAAGGGTTAAGAGGCATGTGTTGTGTAATGTCGGCATTGCATGTAGATAAAAGTAGCCCTAGAGCGTTGAAATTTTTGATGATCTTGCATAAAAAAGTAAAGTAGCGCCATCTTACTCTAGTGATAGACTTTGATTAAAACAATATTATAAACCTGATGTGTTATTGAAATTAATTATGTATTATTTACATAATGCTTCAGTACATTTCTTGCTTAAAGTATTTAGAATATTGCACATTATATCCTATGTGACATCTGCGATTTCAAATAATTTTGGTGATTTTATTTTGTTGTAACACGTGTTTTGAATATATGTGCATGAATGTTTTATGGATGGTCTGCTTTGTCCTCGATTGACTTCTTAGACTATCATCACATACCTTTTTATCACACTTGTACTAATAAAAGGAAATTTTGACTCTCAGCAATGAAAGAAATGTGATTCTGTAAGTGAGGAATGTGTATAAATAGAGTTCTCTGCTTGAAATGTAAAGTAATGAAATTGCAAGTAATGCTTAGTAATGAAAGTGTAACTTGTAGATTTGTCTTTTCAACCTCCTGATAATCCCCTTATCATCACCCTATCATTTCATTCAGCATTTCCGGCAAAAGGCAGGAGGCCCTTGCCCGTAACAGTATCTTAGTTGAATAATAATAATAATAATAATAATAATAATAATAATAATAATAATAATAATAACCTCAAAGCTTGCAGAATTTTAAATGTGTCTAAAAATTTTGGGGATATATATCGAGGACATTTTCAAAATTTTCTCAAAAATTGCTTCAAATTTATTTCCTTAATATTTTGTAGGATAGAAGAGTAGGCATTTACAGATATGATGCAAGTTCTATTTTCGTTAAAGTCTTTGAATTTTTGAAAATTGTGGAAATTCAGACTTTTTGAAAACTTCACCCTCCTTATTCAAGGTAGTGAACTTTCTTAATCCTCCATCCTATTAGATCTTTAAATCATTTAATGTTTTCAGTATTTCCAAAATGTTTGCATACTTTTTTAGTACAATAGCAAAAATTCTAAAGATGCAAGAACAAGATTTTCTCATTTTCAAACATTCAAAGAAAAAACAGTCAGTTTTTTCTTTGAATGCTTTGTAAAGATAACACAAATTATATGCTGTGGCATTATCATTAAAACTTATGGATAAAAAAAAAGATATGTTGTTCTTTGTTAAAGTACTCTTTATAGTATAATTTTCATAATATGAAGGTTATGCAGTGCTGTAGAAAAATAGCCGATTTTGTTGACAGAAAATCAATTTTTTGTGTTCAGATACAAAAAATTGAATTTTTTTTGCTCCTATTCCAAGTATTTAACTTTCTCATAGTATTCACTGTGTATTAAAATCTCTTGTTTTTCTTGTGTTTGTTACTGAGAAAGTGGTTTTCTCAAAGTCAGTCTGTTTCTACCTGTTCGGCTGTCTGTCTCTCTTCCTCTTCCTCCAATCATCTCCATCCGTCTAACCATTTGTTTCTCTGCCCATCTCTCGTGTCTTCCTACTCGCCTGCCCCTTGGAATATTGAATTTTCACTCAAATTAATTGTCAATTGGGCTGATCTTGCGGCTCCTTAAACCTTTAATTAATGTTTTTATTTTACTTTACATGAAGCCTCTAATACATTTTCAAAATTAACTTAAAAATGGCTGAATTTTTGCAAAAAAACATTTTTCTTGAATACATAAGTGCAGTAATAAAAATTGTGCAGGTCACACATTCAGTAAAACCTGTGAATTTTTGAAAATTGTTAGTTAAACAATTTCAATACCCACGGAGAATCCTGATTGCCTTCTGATGTAACGCTAGCCTGTGTAAATTTATTTAGAGGTGCGTACATTCTCCAGGCTTAACCCCTTTAAAGAATAACAGAATTAAGACAAAATATATACATTATAATGGTGTGTTTTTGATGTACATATACATTTTTGATATTGGTTGCAATATTGAATTTGTAAAAATCACTCTATTCTGATCAAACATGACAAGGCCATCAACACTTCTGGTCAGTGTCAATAGGTGACTTAAATATAAGAGTTTTGCTGTAGTGGATTGTACATAGATGGGCATGTTAGATGTAGTACACTATTGTGCGACAGGGATGTCTGAGAAAGAAAAAACAAAAATTTTTGTTTGTTTTTCTTTTAATTTTTTTTAAAATGCAGCACAAATACACTTGTTACAATGACTGGAAGTCATTTTCAATCAAGGATTTGAATTAATGATATGAAACAGAAGTGAATTTCTGCAGTGAGTGGTTAGTTGCTCCATTAAATCCAAACCATGAACATTTAGAGCTGCCATTTGTGGAGCTTAAATTGGACACACTGATTTTACATAAATCAGCCATAAGACATCCCTGTGTTGAAACCAAACCACTTGAGTAGGTTTTCATTTCAACCTGTTGATTGAGGTGGATCTTCCAAGTTCTGCTATCTAGCTTTATTAGGATTCATACACCATCAATCCTGCTTTTAAAAAAATATTGTGGTAAAAAGAATCTGTAGATGTGCTCTTTAAAATGTTTTGTGAGTTACCTTTCTTGGATAGTTTTCTGTTTTTTAAGAAGTGTTGCACAGTTGTCCCTGCAGAATATAGTCATAGGGTTACATGGCAGACCCTTCCTGTGGGACAAGAGCTTACTACTTTATACTTATATATTATGTAAAAACAGTTTTTGATAAAAGAAAAATTGTTTTTTCAAGAAGTTATCCTATTAAGTTGCACATCCAACTTTCATAATTTCTTACTCTAAAGATTGTAAAAGGTGTATCTCAGCCAATTTTTATCTATTTTGTTGATTTGAACAGTAAACTGGTAACCTGGAACACGGTATTGCTCTTGCCCCACAAGTGCTCCTGCTTGAATAATAAGAGTTATGGACATCTCTTGTGTACTTATCCTTTCAGGTAGGGGCAAGTGTGTGTCAGGGACTACTGAATTGAAGTATTAATCTTAAAAAACTGGATATGGGTTAAATGTATATTTTATAACAAAATCTTCACAAAAACATTTGGAAAAATAAGAAAATTCTTGCTTCAGAAATGAAGATTTTACAGTCACTTCAAATCAAACTTTTCCTTTTTCAAGTCAAACTGTTTTTAAAAGTATATATGTATTGCTTGAGTAATAAGTGCATAATGAATGTCTTGACTGGTAAATTCTATTTTTATTCCACGAGTGCATTTGAATTTGACAATAAATTCACAAGTTGCAAAGCAGCAATTGGATTTATCAAAGATTTCCAATGCACAAGTGGTTTCTAATGACTATCTTGGTAATTTATTAATAAACTCAATGGAAACTTAAATAAATAGAAAAACAAAACAAATATGGATATTGTAATATTAAGAAAACAGTTGGTCATAAAAGTCTTCTGGAAAGATATAATGCAAGACATGGAAGTTATATTAAGAAAATTATTTCAGATTGTTTTGTTTAAATTCTAAAATATCTATTTAGCAACAAGAAACATGAAAATAACATGTAATATCATAAGAAACTTATAAAAAAATTAACAAATTGAAGGCACAATTATTAAAACTACAATTATCTAATAGCCAATTCATCCAAAATGTTTGCCATCCCTTGGTTTGTTGTATGTGAGGAAAGATCTTAATTTCTTTCTTAGCTGAACCACTGGCATTGTTTCCAAATGCTTTCCTTATTATTTTGCTCTTTAATGGGGGTAATGAATTAAATGTGAAGTTTCCCTGAAATGATTCAGTGCTTTGATAAATAGTGTTCTGTTGATTTTTCACCGAACAATGAAATAAACACATTGACAGGGTAAAATTATTTGACTAATGTAAGAGAACAGGTGCATGAACATGAAATTTTTTTTAATAAATAGCTGGGATTGGTTGGCACTAATTCTTTCATACTATTGGACATTCATGAATGAAATGGTCAGTTACGTATTTCAAGGGATATACTCCAAACTATTTTATATGAATCTATAATGTAAAATTAAACGTTCTGATATATTGATCTTCAAGTTTTCATCAGTGAGTTGAACAAGTCATTCAAATTACTTGAGTAACAGTAAGTATAAACAAAAGAACTGATAGCAGTAACCTAGTTGCCACAAGTGCTAAAATCTAAAATTATTTGGATAAAAAGAAAGTGTGAATCATGCTTTCCAGCATTTTTTGAATTAAGCTAGAAGACTGATATAAAACTCCTTACTTGATTGTTTCTATAAAGTTATGTAAATGTACGAAGCAGAACTAACAGTACATAATTCACAAAACTCAGAGGTATGTTTTCCAAGTTACATCATTCTTAATAAATGTTACATTATTATTTTCAAAATATATTGACTGACTTAATAATCATACTAATTGGGCTTGATACTTACTTCAAAAAGTTTTACAGGTGCATACAAATTGTAAAAGATTTAAAATTGTAGTGTGATTTTTATGTTTGAATTTATTGTTAGGTTGAAATTAAGAATTGGATGATCGTGGAATAAAATAAAACACAAGATACTGTGCTATGCGAAATTATTTTAGGTTGGGTGAATTAAAAAGATTTATTAGACTGCATTTATGTATAAACAATAGAGGATTTCCAGATTTTTCTTTAGCAATGATACGGAAATCTGTATTTTATGTAATGAAATATTTTTTAACATCAATTATATAATTATTTTTCTTTTCATTGTTTCAGCCTGTTGTATCTCAGGACCCTGTTGCTGACAACCCAGGAATGAAACTGGTTAAATTTGATACTACACCTATTATGTCAACTTATTTAGTAGCTGTAGTTGTGGGAGAATATGATTATGTGGAGGATCACTCCTCAGATGGTGTTGTGGTGCGAGTATACACACCTATTGGGAAGAAGGAGCAAGGGAGGTTTGCTTTAGAGGTTGCTACAAAAGTGTTACCATACTACAAAGAGTACTTTCAAATTGCATATCCTCTTCCAAAAATGGACCTGATTGCAATAGCTGATTTCTCTGCAGGTAATGATACATGTTCGCACATTCTTATCAACATAATTTAATACTTTGAAATCAATAAAAATTATTAGAGATTAGTTGAAAAAGAGAGATATGAAAGCTTCAGTTTGTAAATAAGAAATGTTAGATGTAACAAGGAAAGTGATTATCTGAAAATGTAAAGTTACTCAAATTAATTGCAGAGGAAGCAGAACAAGTTAAAAAAATTGTATTTGTAATATTTCATCTACTTCATCTTTGAGACCAATTGCATCCTCTTTTAAGCATTGTATTTACCTGTTAGAGATTTACAAAATGGTACAAAAGAAGCTAATTTATATTTGTATTCAGTATTCAGTGTAAATTAGCACAGGTACAACACAAAATCATCAAATTTACTTGAAGGGTGAACAAATGTATCGCCTATTTCTTAGTGTTCATCAAAGCATATTGTGGAATGAAAATTCATTCTTCGTACTGTAAACTACTTGTTCAATGGTATGTCTTCAGGTGCTATGGAGAACTGGGGTTTGGTAACATACCGTGAGACCTGCCTTTTAGTAGATCCTGAGAATACTTCTGCAGAGCGCAAACAGTGGATTGCTTTGGTGGTGGGGCATGAACTGGCCCATCAATGGTTTGGAAATCTTGTTACAATGGTTAGTAATTTGCATTCATTTTATTGCTAATACTATTAAATAACTTACATATTTAATGTAAATCATGAGCTAAGTAGTATGTGTATCACATTTAAAAATTATAAATAAAAATCACTGAAAATAACGTAATAAATTATGTAAGCAAGCAGGGCATAATGGTGGAGTTCAGAGTTGAAGTAGTACATTCATCCATGAAGCAGGTGTACAAAGCTTTGAAAGAGATAATAGAGGAGACTGCAACCACTGCATTTGAAAGTTTGTTCCAAGAGTCCTCCACTATTTTAGCCAGAATGTTTCGCTTGCTTGAATTTTGTTTTCCATCAGTTTTATAGAGTGGCCTTAAAGTTGGGGATTGTGTGATCTTTGAAAAATTCAATGAAGATCAGAGTTGTAATATGGTGTGTAAGATCTTACAAGTCTCTTTTCAATCTGTCTGTCTCTGTTAGTTAAAGTAAAAGAAACGTTGTTTGTCATGGGGGTTCCCTTTGTGCAAATTACAATTACAAATGTGAACATGCATGAGAATGGTTAGTATTTTCTGAGAAATGGTGTAAGGAGTAATTAGTGTTATTGTTCTACATACATTTATTGGTTATGAAAGTGTAAATACTCTGTGGGAAATTTTCCATGAATGTGTTTGGGAAGTGTATTTTGTATTTTCTCATCCTGTCCCATTGTAAGATGCCATTATTATACCATTTTCATGAAAATTGGATAACCAGCTGGCAAAGAGACTGTTCAGTCAGTAGCTTCAGTGCATCAGTCAATTTTCACTATGTAAATTTCTATTATTTTTTTTCTTTCTATAAATTCAAAACCCAATTCACTAAACCTTTTCTTTTCCCCTTCATATTCAAACAGAATATTCAGATGCAATTGTGATTAAAGATATATTAATAATGGAACAATAATTTATCAATATTTCTTAATTATTCATAAATTTCAGAAATATTGATAAATTATAATAATATTGATAAGTTACATTCTCCTAAAATTAGATTTTGATAAAATAATTAGGTTTGTGAGGTTAGAAACTAATTGATTCATGGATACTTTCATTTTATGATAGGTTTTTTTTATTCAGTAATATGCACAAACCTTTATCAAATGATAAAATATTCCATTACACAGTCACCAATATCTCCAGTAAATTTTTTTGTACTGGGTCTTTCATCTTTTACCGGTGAGATTTTATCTTTATTTTTCTAGTTGTACCTTTGTTTATTGAACAGGCAGTTACAACTGAGTTTCTTCAGTTACAATTTAGAATACACGACTAGATAAATTTGTGTTATGACATACTTTTCATCAGTTTGCCCTATCTTATTTTTATTCTCAAAATTTGTTTACAAAGTGATCTTTTCATGTCAATAACAGTAAACACTTGTCAGTAAATTGATTATTTCAAAATATTAGCAAAACATTACATAGATTATTCAAACTTGAACATTGTTATAGATGATATTTTTATTTATTTATTTATTTTTTGACACAATATAGTCAGCTCAGCTACAGAGCCTCTGCACCTGTCCAGGTACTTTATATCAGTTGCCACTCTAATTGTGGGTGGCAGATATTGAGCAGAAAATTCCCCGTGGTTGGAAAAGGTTCAGCGAGGAAAATGGGTAGTAATGATAAAGAAAACAGAAAAAGTAGCAATGAAAAATTGTGAAAATAAAAATATTTATGAAATTTGTATTTGGTCTATTTGATTGAAAATGAAAGACAGTTGCTTTCAACAGCACTTGAGTGGATTTGATATTTTAAATAAATAAAAAGATTCATATGAGATTTAGCTTAGGTCTCCCCAGAAATGAGAATTGAAATAGTTTGTAATTTTGATAACAATGTGACACTGTTTTGCTTATTATAACCTATTGCGTATAAAGCACAAAATCAAATGAATTGCTACATTGATTATTATTGCAGTTGTGAATAAGAACTTGACATTATTTTTCTTTTATAGGAGTGGTGGACTCATCTGTGGCTAAATGAAGGATATGCTTCATTTGTGGAATTTTTGTGCGTGGCACATTTGTTCCCTGAATATGATATTTGGACACAGTTTGTCTGTGATACGTACTCACGTGCACTAGAACTGGACTGGTTGAAAAATAGTCACCCAATTGAGGTAATTTAATATTAGTATGGTTCTTTGGTTGCTTCCCTACCCAAGAGAGCTTATTGTACATAATAGTTTCATAAATATTTTCAATTTAACTGTAGTAGCTGATAATTATTGTGGTATGTGTAGTTCTATGACTTCTTTCTTCAACAAAATAAAATAAACTGAACAAGCTTAATGAAAGAAGTAATTAAGTATGGCAAATTTCATTTGAAGGATGATCTTCAATTTTGTAGTTGTTGGAAAACTGAGAAAAAAAATTCATACTTTTGAAATTTTTGAAAATTTAGAGTTAACCCTGAAAATAGGAATTTGCCATTTTGAAAATGTTTCAAATGCTTCAAAAAATTAAAAAAATGTTTTTCAAAATCACAGACTTAAACTCAGGCCAGACGTACAGGAGTTTCAATTTGAGAACAATCCTATGCACGGTATAAGCACCATTGTTGTTTACATACACCAGGCTGGATGGATGGATGTTTTGAAAAAATAATTTTTTCGGTATCAGGAGATCTCAAAATGTTTTTTTCCATTGAAGTCTCGAAATCAATGTTCTGCAGCAATTCATTACTTTCTCTTTACCATGTTAATTACTCTGTATATACTTATGTATACGAGAAAGTAAAAATCGAGAGTAGACAACTCTGGGTAATGTGAGGCCGCTGTCCTCTGCTGATAGCTCATTCATTTGAGAGAACTTCATGAACAGGATATAGTGAAACATTTGATGTGTGTCACGTAATCATTTGACAAATGGCAGCAAGAGTCAGTAATGTGTAACAATCATACTGCATGACATACTGCAGGAATGGCTGAATTTTCATTCATTCTGCACATATTTTCTTATTGTTCTACGTCTGCCACTAGAAAAGCAAAACTGCAAACATAATCTCTGTCTCTCTCTTCACAGAGTGAATGATCACCCACCTTCCCAGCTGTCACTGATAATACTTGTGCTAGCTGTGTAGGAGTCTTTCGTTAATAGGTTACGGTTTCGTTAGTGGTTTGGCTTTACATTGCTCACCATCTTTCTCTCTCTTTCCCCTCTCTCCCTCTCAACTCCCTCTTGCTCTCTCTCCCCCTCTCTCTCCTCTTGCCCCCTCCTTTCTCTCCCCGTCTCCTTTCTCTCCCCGTCTCCTTTTTCTCCTCCTCTCTCCTTTTTCTCCTCCTCTCTCCTTTTTCTCCTCCTCTCTCCTTTTTCTCCTCCTCTCTCCTCTTTCTCTCTCTCTCCTCTTTCTCTCTCTCTCCTCTTTCTCTCTCTCTCCTCTTTCTCTCTCTCCTCTTTCTCTCTCTCCTCTTTCTCTCTCTCTTTCTTTCTCTCTTTCTTTCTCTCACTCTCTTTCTTTCTCTCACTCTTTCTTTCTCTCTCTCTCTCTCTCTCTCTCTCTCTTTCTCTATCTCTTTCTTTCTCTCTATCTCTTTCTCTCTCTCTCTCTCTTTCTCTCTCTCTCTTTCTCTCTCTCTCTTTCTCTCTCTCTCTTCTCTCTCTTTCTCTCTCTCTCTTCTTCTCTTTCTCTCTCTTTTGAGAACGACTGAACCACGTTACGTATTAACATTGACCACAGAAAGACATACATAAGACAAACAGTTTCATCAATCGATTTTTCAATACAAGATTCACAATCATTGATTTTAACTACACAACATGATTAGAGAAATAATTGACAAACATATATAGAAAGGAGATTTATCACCTTTTTAATTATCAGGGCTCAACAATAAGAGTTTTTCTTCTGAAAAATCACCAGTTACTGGCACACGATTACAAAAATTTCTTTTTACTTCTTACATAGCGAGTTGCCAAAGTGAAAGAAAATTTCTGAATTGACACAATTGGGGGTGTACATATTGACATCTCTGCATCACCCACAGCGCTGGGATTATTCCACACTACATCAGCCAGCCATTAGAGTCATAGTGGCCTTGGTGTTGGATAATCACACAATTGACCTTCTGAGTCTTCAACAGTACTTTGAGATATGCAAATAATTTTTAATGTTTTAAAATTATTTTTAAAAATGTTCTCATCTAGGTGCCTGTGGGTCATCCTTCTGAAATTGATGAAATTTTTGATGATATATCGTACAACAAAGGAGCTTCAGTCATCCGTATGTTGCATAAGTACATTGGAGATGAGGTAAGATTCAATGTTTCTTTTTTTTAATGGTGTTACATCTAATGTTTATGTTCATTGGATAAGGAAAGAATGAAGGCAATGTAAACCAACTAAATGTATGCTGAAGCATGTGGCAGGGCCCTCTGCAGTCAGTGCTCTGCTGTCACCACTGGCTGTTTGCAATCTTGAATTAATCCACACACCGCACAGTACCCTTTTATCTCTTTGAATGTGCAGACTTGCAAGGATAATGGACATTTGCTTGACAATCAGGAATTGACATCATTGCACTTGCTAGGTTAATAATGTGTTTCATTCAGCATCTTATTTCTAAAAAAGTAATTATCAAAATTATTGTTGATAAGACAAAACAAAATTCATACTTTCTATAAACTCCCAAGCTGGTGCATGTCTCCAAATGAATTGTTCTTTTGACATAGTCTAAAAATTAATGCAGTAATTTGTCATTTTGAATTTTAGATATTACTTATTGCATGAAAAGAAAAAGGTGTTCATTCTCTATAATTTATTAATTCCAGATTATTCTTGCTTGATAAATTGAATTTGTTTAAAATGACAGTTGTGCCATCATTTGTTGCCTTTTCCCATTAATGTTTTACATTCCTTGATGTCAAAGGTAATGAAGACAATAGTTCTGTCGTGATGTGTAAGTGAAAAACATTGCATTCACCATTACGTGTGCTCAAATTTAGGTAGCCAATCTTCACACTGCAATGCAAAATAATGTTCATTTATGCTCATTCGTTCTGCACAATTGAAATACAGTAGTTTTACTACCCAAGAAACACATGTATTGCACATCCGCTGTTACATTGAATAAATATATCTGCATTGAATGAGTAATATTCAGTTGCTTTTGAATTTCTCAAAAGCAAAGTACACTGCATCAAAATGTGTGCAGGTTGATTAATGAAATCACCTGTATAGGCAATGTAAATTTTTAACTATCTAAAGTGACATTTGGTAACATTGTGATGATTGTTTATTTTTAGGACTTCCGCAAAGGTATGAATTTGTACCTTACACGCCATCAGTACAAGAACACCTTTACTGAGGACTTATGGACAGCATTAGAGGAGGCCAGCAACAAACCAGTGGGAGCAGTGATGTCCACATGGACAAAACAGACTGGCTACCCAGTTGTCAAAGTTTCTAGTCAGCAAGAGGGTTCTGCTCGTAAAATATGTCTTACTCAAGAAAAGTTTTGTGCCGATAACAATGCCCCAAGTATGTATTAATTTAACTAACTTATTCAAGTTTCAGGTGAATATCTTCATTATATTTGTAACTTGGAAAATACTGTGTTAAATTGTACAGGTTTATTAATTACATTTATTACATTAGTAATTACATTTAGTATTTATTGCAGAAATTCTACCTGAGAGACCAGTAGTTTTTCAATGGGTACAGTTCTTTTTGGCAGTGTGTTGACCATAATGTCCTTGAAAATTCATAAATTACTTCATCAATTACAAGTTTTTGCATTTATAACAAATTCTTGCCCTCCTCTGCCAACTTACCTTTATAGTATTTTGAAATCAACAGAAATCATTGAATTGTTACCATCAGATACTGATGTATTTACAGGAGATGGGCGTTCAGGCCTTAATAAGATATTTATGCATTTCACACACCACTTTTTAATAACATAAAGAACTTTACATTTACGTACATGGGGACCTGCTAGTGAAAATAATATACTCAAAAATGTTGGCTACTCATCTGTGGCTATTGAGATTGGGAGTGCCAATGGCTGTTTCCCAGGGCCTTCCTGGTGAAGCGAGCTGTGTCTACAAGCTTGCTCGAAGCCAACAATCTTCACTAGCCCAAAGCTACGTCGACTGGCACTGGCTCAGGTCAGAGGTCAGGCAGCTGTAGTATTTGGTCAGTGGTCAGTCTGGGCATGAGCGAATGGCAGGCTGCGGCCACAGAGGTGTTCATATGGCAACAGGTCCAGAAATGGTCATTTGGATGGTAGCTATCGTATGCCCCTTTTTTCCTGACGGAGTGGCAGAGCACAACCCCAGCTCTGCACTTTTACTGGTGTGGGGAACCATATTCCTACCAGCTTTAAATAGGTGTGAAATGTGATTTGAGGAAATTTCACCCCTTGGACACTTTTTTCAGTAGCCATGTATTGACCAATTTTGAACAATTCCTTGTTTTTCTTTTTATTGCTATCCCATTATTCCAATGTTCAACTTTTATGATGCACAAATTCAAACTCTTGAACAACTCCTCAATTTCACTATTTAATCGGCCATTAAATGGCAAAAGATTACCGATCGCTGATAAATTGGTTAGATTTGGTGTGATAGATTGGAAAAGCTTTGACCATGCTTCGACACCAGGAATTCCCAATGAACCTCTTTGCGTAGAACTTGCTAAGAATTGTCTGAGATGTATAAATTGCTTACTTATACTTTTAGCCAAGACATTCTGTATACCACAAATGCTTGTGGGATGTGTTAATGGTCACTGTGCTATAAAGAACTAGTTTACCACTGAACCCTGAACAACCCCAGGCCTGTACCTAATTACCAGTACGGAATGGTATAAACTATAAATGAAAGGACAGACAGTGATTCAATTTAGTAATCGATTCCTAAGTAGAAAAAGAGCTAAATGTTCAAATGGTCATCCAGTTTTTTACCAAGGCAAATTGTTGAAGATTAAAACGATGGTTGAGTTTTTTGGTATCTGTATTCAAAACATAATTTAATTTTCTTGTTTCCATAGTATAGAGGTCATGTGATAATTTTAAAAATTAATCATGAGATTTCGGTGGACAAATTTCTGGTGTTGCTGAGACTGAAAGCGTCAGTTTTTTTAATGTCAGATCTTAGAAATTGTTAGGAAATGGATATTGTGGACTTAATTTTGAATGGTATGGATGCAGTATCTATAATATATAGGTTACAAAATAATTTTTCATATGCCACCTATACACGTGTACTCTACTCTATTCTTACCAGAAATTTAAAGAAAAACTTTGGAGCCATTTTTGAGAACTTTCTGAGAAAGTCCCATGGTCTTAGGGGGGTCTTCATGCAAAGTAACCCCAAAAATTAATGAATGTTTTTCAAAATCACAGACCTTGGAGTGACGCCAGATTAACAGGGGTTTATTAAATTTGGAAAAAACTCTACGTATAGTTCAGGTTCTAGTATTGTTCCTATACACCATATGGACGGATGTTTTGGAAAAAACACTTTTTCAGTATCAAGGATTCACAATTTCTGAAATAAGACTACCCAAGGTGTTAGAGGGTTAATTTACTACATTTTAGAAATATATTTATATCCTTTTTGTGTATCAGAGCCCCGTTAGACGACTTTTTCTGTCAAAAAATCACGGCTTTTCCCATAGTATTACATAACTTTCTCTATACTACTTATATTTCTTTGTATGTATAAACTTTGACGAGAAAGTTTAAAAAAAACATTTCGCTTATTGTATCCCCCTCGTACTTCAACCCCCACCCCTTTCTGAAATATAGCATATGATTTTGATAAGCTATTTCCTAATAGCATTATGATGTTTATGAAGAAGCCATTACAAGGATATAGAGTTTTGAAAGTGCTAAAAAAATTAAGATAAGTTCCTGTGTCGGCTTGCGTTCATAATCTTGTTTTCAGTTAACTTGCAATTCAGTGTCAATGCCATATGTAAAACAGTATCAGTTCAATATAAGTAAGAAAGATAAAATACTTCTCGCTTGATCTGCCCTAACTTGAAGCATAAATTTGACACTAGCATCAGAAATTGTGTAATTTTCCATATATTCCCAAGTGTCAGACCGCAAATATTTTCTCTATATGCTATATTGAATTGATTGCCTTTTGAAAAGTTTCAGGAGGGTGTGGACTTTTTTGCATTAGTTTGTACAATATGTTTTCTTGCGAAATATAGCAGACTATTATCTTCAATTCAAATGTCCATTTGGTTGTTCATGAAATGATTTATAATTTCTTTCTGCATTTAATTAAACATTCATCATTTTAAATAGGCAAGAATAATAGCATATCATTGTATAATGTGCACAGTTTCATAATATTATAATATATGAGAAATAAATATATAAAATGAATATGAATTACGAAATAAATAATAATATAAAAATTCATAATTTTAAATAAGCAAGAATAATATATAAAATGAATATGAGAAATTATTATTTCTTTAACACCTTTCTTGAGATTTGAAAGTTAACCCCCACCCCAATCCCTGGTAGTGGGGTGGGTGCTTAACTGTTATCAGTGTTTTTTTAATTATGAGCAGGTGTTTCTTTATTTTTCAATGCAAAGTGTAATTTCTCGATAATTCTTATTTTGAGATTACAGTGCCATCTATCACAAAAAATGTTTTAGGCCAAACTTGTGTATGTTTTAGTGTAGAATTTGAATATGTAATTAAAAAGTAGGGTTCTCGTTTAAGATTTCAAAGTTGCCCCGCTCCACCCCCAGGGAGTGGGGACGAGGTTTGATTTTAGATCAGGCAGATATTCTCCTTGAAGATATTCATTTTTTGTCAAACACTTCTTCTTCTTCTTCTTCTTTTTCTTCTTCTTTTTTTTTCCCTCTATGTCTATTTTTCGAGTTATTTCAGTTTATCAATTTAAATGGAACACACTATATGCACTACTTAAACTTTTCAACAAGATCTTTTAGTAGCCATTGGTTTTGTTTTTGTTTGCTAACAGAAATCCAAACTATCTGAAGTGCCAAAACCAGGAGTACTGTAGCTGCACTAATTTTCTCTCTATAATTTAAACCCATTGCTCAGGCTTGAGCAGAACAATGGTTAATGAGTAGTGGAGAGAACTGAAGGTGGAGAGATTATGCTTCCGAAATTGTGATGTCTGAAAGCTGCACAGTTCTTGAAAAGTTGCTTCTCATTTTCTTTCCTTAATTTATCTTTCCAATATTATTTTTTTAAATACCAAGGTCCAGAAATGTTGTGTTTTGTGCTTTGAAAATATTTCCAAAAACCTTGATTTTAGATTGTGTAATAATGCAGTCTTATTATTTACTGTATTATTTTTTAAACATAATTTTTTCTGTTTTTACCCAAGGCAATGAAACATGTAAATTGGAATGGTAATTTGCTTGGGAGAAGTGTTGTGAATTATACTTTCTGCATGATTTTAATCCATTTTGTGTACATACTTTTGTGTCAGAAATGTAGCATGTATTTCTCTGCATAGAAAGACTAATAAGAGAAATGATGTTTAGGCAATGGCACACTCTGGATGGTCCCAATTACCATAAGCACATCACGCAGTCCTGGAGAAGTGGTACAGAGCACTGTCCTTGAGACTCATTCTGCAGAACTTATTTTGAGCGATGTGTCATCAGAAGATTGGGTGAAAGTTAATCCTGGCACTGTAGGCTTCTATCGTACTCAGTATCCTTCAGAAATGCTGGCACAATTTGTGCCAGCCGTGAAAGATAAGAGCCTACCTCCACTTGATAGACTGGGTCTTTTGGATGACTTATTTGCATTGGTAAGTAAGAAACAGTTTAACATGCTTTATGAAAAGTGTATGTATACTTCTCCCACAAGAAATTAAGATGGTGAAATGGAAAATGGCATCTGTGATGTACTATTATTTTTATATTTATTTAATTTAAATTATTGTCTGCATTTAAAATCTTAATTTAGAGATATATAAATATCTAAATTTGTAAACCAGTTCTCCCCAATATGTAAAATTATTGAAAACTATTATTTTTGTGGTTATTGAATTTTAATTATTGTCTGTCTTTATGGCCTTAAACCATATTGTGACCGTAAAAAAGGTTCATATTTTTCATTTAATTTCATTACTTGCACTAGTTAATATCTTTATCAACTGTAGGAACTCAATAATTATTTAGCTAGTGTATGTGTAGTTGTGTATTTGCAGATTTTCACTAATATTTTATTTGTGGACTTGGACTGAAATTGTTCTGAAGAAACTTAGATGATGTTCTAGTGAAAATTTTGTTACTATCTTAATATATTCTCTTTTCTGAATACTTCTAGTAAGTGGCTAAAATGCTTGATTTCTTAATAGGAGCAGTATTGAAAAACTGATGTAGTCACCCTACCATACCCCAACTGACGTCCATGATTTTCGTCATGTTAATTAGCTATTATGCAAACCAAAATTTGACACTTGACTGTATAAATAAAAATTTTGACAAAATAACAATTAATTTGAGTGGCAATTAATTGCAGATTCCTCTTGTTATTGACAGCTAAACTATATTCCCCTTTCTATCAAATTATTTATTTCATTTTTACCTTTTTTTCCATTGAATGCACTAATTAATGTGCTTTCTGAATTACTGAAGAGATTTTTTAGAATTACTTCTAAAGGCATTATCTTCCCTTTAGTAGTTGTGCAAAATGTTCAACCAAATCTCTCTTTACTCATCCTATCAGTGATCTACCGAATCCATGAAAGATGTCTGCAGTTGCTACAAGTCTCATTCTCAGTGAATAACTTCCAGTAACTCATAACTCATAACATACCCAACTGACATCTAAGTGATTGATGAATGATTTGCCTGTGAAGCACGAGACTTTAGGTTATGCATGCAATGTAGAAGAAGCTAGACATAACTGTTCTGAAATATTAATTAATTGTATTAGGGTTGGGGCACAAGACATAGCAACATTTGTGTGAGAATAAGAGCCTGGGTGGATAATGTGAAGTATGCACAAGAAAGGACGAGTTGTGAACTAAGTCCATGGACATTTAACAACACACCAAAATTGGGTTTTCCATATTTATCAAGGTATTTGAATTGCCAGTATTGATTTCATGTTCCAAAGCATTATAGCACATATGAGTTAACAACTTTCTAGAAGTATTACATACCAGTTCTGAAAGATCGGTTATGCCAATGCTACTCGATTACCACTCGTGCAACATTGGTCCACACTCTCCCAGGTCATGATGTGCATTGCTGATTACAGGTTGCAAATTCATCCTTCTCAGAGACTCTCCTGCCCATCTCGCAACAGTCCAGTATAAAAAGGCATTATTCCCAACAGCTTCCCCCAATTCCCTGTGATATTGTCGGGTATTTCTCTCGTAGAGAACTGCTAACTTGGTGTATGAGCACTGCTTGAAACAGGTTATATTCATCTAGCATGCTGGTAGTCTGTGAACTGATTTCACATTTGTCTCATTGCTAATAGAGACACTCACATAGCCATCAGTTGTTGTGAACACACATTAGTACAGCATTTCATTGATGCGACCAATAAAATCAAGAGATCCAATAACATTTCTTTTAGAAAACAATTGTTGCCATGACTTTGACCGAACTCTCTTATTTGCCAACAAATTTATGTATAGAATAATGTTCTTTCACTTGTGAAGTCTAATCATATAGTGTGTTGTAGTTGTTAAAGTTTGTAACATTGAAATGTTTTTGAAAATCATAGTTTGTCTCCATTAATGTTCCAAGAATGTGTATATGTGCTGTTTTATACCATCATACCATTTCAAGTTGTGACATTAGTAGATATCATAATGATAATTTCTTGCTTCATGTTTCACATTTCTTGGCATTTTGTCATGTCATCTTTTTAAGAAAGGGAAGTAAGTAAGAATTGGAAACTATTCAGTAGTTAGAAAAAACTATTCAGTTGTTTGGGAACTGAATACAAAAATTAGATGTATTGTAACTTTTGAAAATTCATTCACATTCTAATTCATGAAATCATTATTCCATAAGAATGTATGTTTTAGGTTTTGTCTCCCAGAGAAGGGTTATATATGGTAATCAGTAATCAACTTTGTATGACTAGATCATATATGCAGTTCTTATTTTGTGTGAAAAAAATATAACATCATAAAATATAATAACATGATGTGCATCGTAAATGTACATTGTGCTCACAGTTGTAACCTATCCCCAAGTTAGTATGACTTGCTATTTGACTTTCAGCAGTTAAACCTTTCTAGAAATAAAGCTCAATACCTTCTTAGAAACAGTGAGAAACAATGAAACAGTGAATATTTTGTCTTTCTGCCTCTCTTCTATGTGCAAATAAAATATTTTTAATTGAATCCTCATATTACAAAAATATTTCTAAATTAGTAGTGCTACAAACTTGTACTTCTCATATTATTTGTAAAGGTGATGTAATATTAAAATACCACTTGAACTCGAGTGTTTCCAGCCCACAAAAGTTATGCTCACTCTGGGATTCATATTCATGTGCTTAGGGTGACAAGTTTCTCCAGAGGTAAACATTCAAAGCTTTAGAAGGGAATGATGGAAGAATGAATAGTAAAACAAATACCAACTTATGGAACAGAATTACACTAAAGCCTAATTATGCTATTGAGAATGTTTTCTTGTTCAAATTCTCTCATTTGGATTCCTTCGTATGAACACTTTAGAAAGTAGGAGTCAAATATGGATTTATTGTATCCCTAGCAATAAGACATTCCAACTCTCCGGGGGGGGGGGGATGATCACCAGCACCCTATTCTGTCCCAGCTATGAGCTCCATCAAATTTCTCTGTTCCCTTAACAACCTTTCTGACACTTTACAAAGAAAGTAGAACGAGAGCAACTTGTATTCTCAAAAATCATATATCACGGTAATTAAAGAGCTAATTTTGAAGAACTGTTTTCATTGAGAAAAAAAATTACTTTCAGAAGTCTAGGGGTAGAAAGAGGTGAAAAAGTTTTAAACATTTGCAATGTTTGAAAATTCAGAGAGTGCAATAAAAATTAAACCTGCTCAAATTTTGTGGAAATTGCTTTACCCCAGTAAAAAAAAAAATGGTGTAAAAATGTTAGCATTTTTTTAAAAATTGCTTTTATTTCACACAAAATTGCATAAAAACTATTCATATTTTGAAAAAATTATTCAGGACCATAAATAAAGATCCAATTTTGAAGAACAGATTTCTCTAAAAAACTAGTGGTGCTACAGAACGGCACATACTTCCTTGTACTAGTTAGATTCCTATTCTCTTTTATATCTAAAAGACTACCAGGGCCTCTCGTATTACTTGAGCAACTTTTCTTGAATGATGGATTGAAGAAATGCAG
The DNA here is from genome assembly GCA_017312745.1 of Gryllus bimaculatus. NCBI lineage: Eukaryota > Metazoa > Arthropoda > Insecta > Orthoptera > Gryllidae > Gryllus > Gryllus bimaculatus. The sequence goes on along the minus strand of BOPP01000071.1, from coordinate 3,351,034 downwards.
GTAGAGTAGGGGTATTAGTTACAAAATCGGCCACAAGGTTTTATGAAGCTGTGCCATTCTCAAGAGAATCAGCCATGCCTTTGCATCTTTCTCAATAATTGTGTTCAAACTTTCTCAGGAGTTCAAGGTATGTTCTGTGATGGATCTTCGCCTCCTTTGGTCATTTCTTTAGATTTTTTGCAGAAAATCAAAGACAGATGTTTTCATTTTCAACAGAAAATAGTTTATATTTTGCACCAGTAAAGATGTGTTTCGAATGTTGTGATCAGTGCTTGCTGTGAACTTTTGCCTTCAATTGTTTATTGTGTCAGAGGGGAAAGCAAGGTCATTGTTCAAGAAAAGTTGTGCGAGTAATAGTACCTACTGCTCCTCTGGGATGTGGTGTTAGAGTTCACTAGACATTGTACATTCTGAACATAGCATAGATCTAGCTTGGTTGTATACTTTTACATACATGCTCATGATATTCTTTGTCCCCATCTCGTTTCTCGTTCCATTGGGTATGATGTAATACATGAGAAATTCGGAATTTCTTTAATATCCCGATCACAATTGAAAACATTCATATTGTGTGTTGGTTTCAGAGAGGGACCTGAGTGTGCCATGCAACATTTCATAGGCTTCATAAATTTCATAATTTCATTAATTGAACAGTGTGTTAAATATTTCTTGCCTTTATTAAACATTTAAATATACCATTAGCCATTAGCTACAAAAAATCTACACTAAATTGTTTTGAAATATCTTTAATGTCATCTTCAGAAGTTTTAAATTCTTAAAAGTTTTCTGACTCCTGTGGTGAGGTCTGCAGTGTCATGAGAATAACGATCAGTCATTCTGCAATCCCTGTATCCACCAGAGGAAGAAAAGTATCCATTCCGTACTTCATGCTCTTTGTAAACACAGTTTCAATGCAAACGTTCAATCAGCAGAAAAGTTTTCTGTTTCTTACAGCTGGAATGGGTATTTTCAGTTCTTTTCAGTAGTCAAAAGCTGTTGCAAATAGTGTTTTAAATTTGTTCTCATCTTGTCAGAGAGACTTCAGAACAGCTTTCTGGTCATTGACTGTATTCATCCCTTCAACTAGATCCATGTTTGTTGATTATTGCTATTTGCTTAATTAGAATTCATTGCAGTAGTGGATGCTTAATTTTTGAAGAAACAATGAAGTTGAATATTTTTATTTGAAACAAAATACCCTTTTCAGTTGCTTTCATGGTTGTGATAGGTGTAACATTAACTGCAGTAGCATCTCCAATAAAAAAGAAATTTGTGTTCTTGTTGTTGTTGTTGTTGTTGTTTTTATGAAACAGCTTCGCCTCGACAAGTTGGTTGGTATGAAGTTGGTTGCTAAATATTTAAGTATTAAGATTGGCGTTAGTGGATATTTAGGGAGTGGGAGCCGTTTTTGACTGTATCTGAAAATGCATAATTTTGAGCTAATTTTCTCTAAAAACTTTCGAGATGAAGCACTTGAAGCATTCATTCTTTTGGATCACTTACATTTACAGATGCAATAATATAAACGACTGTAATGTAAATGTTTACAACATGAGAAATATTTCAAAAAATATATATTTCGTAAAAAAAAAAAAGTAAACAAAAACCTTAAAAATGGTATTTGTTATGTTTATTCACTGCATTTTAGCACTATCCATATTGTACTGAATTGACAAATCTCTTATGTCTTTGCCAGTTACAGGGAAAGATAAAGGTCAGTGATTACCACAGCTTACACAAATGATGTTCATTAGGAAACCTGAAAGTATCTTTCTTTAAAGAAAAAACACACATTGAACTTAAAATAAAAAAAAAGTAAAAATCCACAAAAAAAATCACAATACAATTTAATTTAGTTATTAATAAACTATTTTACCTACTTCAATAGCATAAAATGTAGATTATCTAAACCTAACAACTAATCTATTGTTCAACACCAGAATTTCGATTCCGTATTTCTCTAATAAATGTTACATGTCACTTCATGTTCATGCACACATTTTAAAAATTTTTAAAAAGAACTTTTTACTGCCTTATTACTCACAGGTATTATCTTAAATACTTAATGTTGTATTATTCTCCTTGATATGTTTTTGAATTAAATCTACTCCAATTCTTCCAACTCCCTCCCCTCTCAATGCTATACTATGCTTCCACAACAAGGTCTGCATAAATGCACCCTCTTTGGTAAGATTGAAGCTTTCGATCTCTAATCTACAAAGCGAGCGTGTCACTTTCTAAACAATTGTTTAATTTTCCTTACCCATTTGCTGCCACGGAAACCCTCTGGAAATCCAGTGATACACGCTTGACATCCTGTGTTTCCATCTTCTATGAGGTGGTGCCCAAGTCTTCACTTATTATCGGTTGTCCTGCAACCAATGCTTCCATCATGTCCATGGCACATTCTTCATGATTTCACACATTGTGATCTATCACAGTATGAAAAATTTTATTAAAAAATTTTGGAAGGAAGAAAGAAAGAAAGAAAGAAAGAAAGAAAATTTTATTCAATATAAGGGTATCCCAAAAAGAGCTGTTGTTTCAGGATGTGGGTGGCGAGATAGAATAAATCACTATATGAATTGTTTTAATGAAAGGCTAAGAATTCGATGTTGTTGAATATGTGCTTCATGTTCGTGCACATTTGCTCACTAACTTGATAATGGCATGTAAGTTAAGTTAGGAATGCCCAGATTAAATGGAAGCAAGAATAATGACTCCCTATTTGTGTAATTGAGAGTAACAATTTGTTTTAAAATTGTGTAAAATTTATTATGTTATCTTTAGTGTGTTGTAAGCTTAGGTCAAAGATATTCTAGTGAATGTCTGATCTTAATATGTTTTGTTGTAAAGTGTTGGCATGATTTGGTCAGTATTTGATTTGACATCCTGCTCATGTCAGTTGATAGCTAAGTTGCTTCATCATTTATTTGTGTTGGTTTGCTTACAGTATTTTGAGTAATAAAACCTGAGCTATCTATATACACTTTCTTATGTATGATTTACATATGTCTGACACTGTAAAAAAAGATATTAAACAACTTTATTCTGCTGATGAAAAGCATTTGTTGCATTGATTATGACTTCTCACTCTTCTCTCTGAACAATTAATTTTCGGGTCAGAAGTGTGGGAAGGTTAATAAAATACTAAGTAGATATGAGGAGATTCATCAAAGCATATGTAATCTAACACAGGTGTGGCTGTTCGGCATTGCCTTTTACTTCCTTAAGTAAATAAGGATCTTCCACTAAGGTATTGTTTTGTGTTTTATTTATTTTGCTTCTTTCTTGTTCTCTTTTATGATTCATAATGCCTGTTTCACGTCAGATATCTTTCATAGACTTTTGTAGAATGCTGTAGAGTTCTATAGTGATGAAAGGAAGTGTTGACATTATTTCACACCAAGGTAGAATTCAATTGTTATTAATTTTTAGTTATGTACTCATTAAGAACAATGTGTTGTAAATTAGAGCTATAGAATATTATATTTTCTTGACTTTTTTATATCTCAGTGCACTTATTGGGTGATTATTGAACCATCTAATTTTTAGTATTTTTCTAACTAATAAATTGAGCAATACTGAGTAATGGGTTACATCTTAAGACAAAAGAAAATTAAGAAGCTGCTAAGCAGATGTTACAAATGCAGGTGAAAAAACAAAAAAACAATAAAACAACTTAAGATGTTGCCAAGAATCTGCTTACATAAGAAATAAATACATTTTAAAAGAAATGGGATGTTATAGCCATGGACATTATAATGTCAAACACTTTTTCCTGTAATGCTAAGATTCAAAACTTTTTTTATTTTTTTATTTAGTAGCATTTTTCTGTATTGCTCTATCTTTTTAGTAATAGATTTCTTGGGGCATGTAAAATTATTGTCTTCTGTTTATTTAGAGTAATAAACTTGCACTAAACTTCTGTACATTTTTTTTCTAGAATATTTTGTAGAGGACTCTTCTGAATCTATGTTAGTATCATAAACCAAGGCGAAATATTTATTTGTAGAAAATAATTTCTCCATTTTATAACACAAAATGTTCAATATATTCACTTATGTATTTCAGTTCACTTAATTTTATGCAAATGATTAAGGTCAGTTTGAAATTCAAAGGTTTTACTCAAAAGAGATCAAATGATAAAAAAACAAATGAAATAATTATGATGCCTTTGTAGTTTTCCTGTGCTGGCTGATCAAACTAGTGTATGTTTGTGAGGGTTTTCCTCTATCTGAAAATTTAGAAACTGTCAACCTCAAATCAGAAATTTAAAAACTGTTCATCAAATATGATACTCTATATTTTGAATTGAAATGAAAATTATGAACTAGTGATTCTCCAAGAACATATGCTTTCTCTAATTATTTGTAAATGCTATGCAATATTACACTGCTATATGAACCTGCTAAAGGTTTTACAACCAGAATTTTTTTTTTCCTCGCCAAGGCTCGAACTTTAGGTCCTCTAATTTAACTCTATGCACCTTACCTCTACTCAAAGCCAGCCACTCTGACTCAACAACTCATGCTGAAGTTTAAAAATCGTATTGTTGCAACCCAATAGTTATAACAAACAATTTTTGAATTTTTGAAAACTCAGAGATATCCATGAAAATGAAACCTCCACCATTCTTTTAAGTGGCTCTTGTTTTATCTTTGAAAAAAATTAATGTGGTTTCTGAGAAATCATGATTTTATTATTAAGATTAAGTTTTTAAAAACTTAATCTTAAGGGAGAGTTTACACAAAATGGACTAACACCACTTTTTTTACCATCCTTTGATATATGTGATGAGATCTTTTAAAGAAAAATTTAATGTAAAATTTCACAAAACCACTGAAATGTTTGATAAATTGTACATGTTTTTAAAGATCAGTCTTTTAAGAACATTTTATTAAGGAAAAAATATCTTATCTTCAATATTGTAGTTGTAGAAAGATGCCAAAAAAATTGCACTGCAATTTTTGAGAAATCAGGGATTTCAATGAAAATGAGCCTTACAGCATTCTCTTAAGCATCCCTTGTGTGATCAAAGGACAAAGTTCAATCAAAATTTTTTTTGACATTTTTTAAAATATTTTGAAAATGTTATCGAAGCTTCATGTATAGTACCCTCAATAGTCAAAATATCTTTTTCAAACTCACAAAACCTCAAGTTTGTTTAGATCGATCGAGGAATATCAATTTTGGAGAAAATCGGCCAAATTGTTCAGGCACTATCCTTAACCACACACGAAACGACAGACAGACGTTTTAATATCAATCGATTTTTTTGGTATTATGGACCTACAAAACATGAATTTTGACTACATCATGTGTTAGAGGTAGTAATGTACTGAATATAGGAACAGGATTTATCTCCTTTTTCGTTACCAAAGCTCGGCAATAAGAGTTTTTGCTGCTGAAAACTTGCTGTTTTGTGACACACGATTACAAGTATATGGTAAAAATAGAGAAAAATAAAATGTGTAAAAAGTATTCTGTGTGAACTTATTACCTTCATCAACTTGCATCAGTACACTTTTGTGATTAGTGTCAAAGTTTGAGATTGTTACTGTCTCACTACTCTATAATTAATGTCAAATCATAAAATTCAGTTTTATTTAATGAGAAATTTGTCCATGCACAACTATTCTTTGTGAAATTATCCGATTATGTTATGTGAAAATGATGTTAAAGATCTCTCTGTAATCAAACTAAGTAAGAGTGAGGTTTTTCCATAATTAATCTTCTGCTATTTTCCCATGAACAGTGTGTTTATCTGGCTTCAGAAATCATTTGAAAAAAGTCACAAGCTGTGAGTGATATAGAAAGTTCAGGGAATTTTGGTGAAAGTCAGTGAAAAATCAAATCATTATTTGTCATTCAAAAATAAATAATTTTGAAATTATACAAATCTTCAAACATTAATTCAAATTTACAACATATAAATGTGTTAATAATATTGAAGAAAAAAGTCAATAATTTTGTTTAAAAAATTTTTCTCAGTTTAACAGTGGCATATCAACACCGTTCCTCCACTCAGAGGATCCCAAGGGGATGGGGGATGTGAAGGACAGATCAGATTATAAATTGAAAAATAGTTGAAGGAAAATTCTTTATGTTAAAAAACTAATGATATAATTGAACAATATATCATGATCTTTTTCTGCAAGGTTTTTGAGATATGGCAAAGGCTTGAATATATATTGAACATTTTCTGAACTTTCAGACGTTTCTGTGGGGACACAAATCGCTGTGTCCATTTTCTAAAACTAATTCAACATTCACTTCACTGCTCTGATTTAATAATAGATATTTTACATTGGCAGATACTAAAATAAGATTGTAATGTGTTTACGGGCCCTTACATTTATGTCTATAAAAGAACCTTTGAATGTTTTTGTAAATGTACGATTGGAAGACTAAACTGTTACTTATGGTTAAGAATAATACAAATTTTAAATGATGAAACGCTGTCTTGTTATTAAATTATAAACAAGTGGCACTACAGAATGACACAGACTTCACAGTACTAGTTAGTTTCATATTCTTGTGCTATCTTTAGGGTTGTGCTAGCTCTTCCTAGTTGTTATCTTTCAGTGCCTAAAAGACTTACTAGGACCTCTCTGGGACCATCCCATTGTAAAGCACATTATTGCTTCCTGTACATGAATCCTGATTGTAAGGCCTATTTCAGTATTTTAACCTTTGCATGCTTGCCTATGATATTCCTTGGTCTTGGTGCTTGTACCAGTGCTGGGCGTAGGGATCCAGTACCTCAATTACACATCTTGCATACAGTTGTCTGTGTGGGTAAGAGATAATGGATAATGAAGGACTGGTGCATTTGAAATACACGATTGGCTTGGAATGCCACTGCCTCGAAAGGAACTTAAAACATGTGTGCCTTATGAAGGTTTTGAAACCATAGCCTTTGTGTCCATGTACTTGGATACATCTGCCCCAAGACACTCACGTGTTCAAATCACTTTACTGTACTATTTATAAACATTGTACAGTTATGTAACGTAATAATTATTTGATAAAACTAGTATAATTAAAAACTGACCTTTTTATGCCTATGCAATTTTTGATGTGTTTGTAGCCTTAAATCTATGTATCTAAGTGAACATGTAGTAATAAACAATTTCTTTAAAATTAACCAACTAGAGAAAATGTTTAACATAATATTTACATTTTAGTTACTTTAATGGTTTAGTTTCCTTTCAGGTAATATTTACTTTGAGGAATGGTGTATGAAAAAACACATTAACACATTGAAAAACACACATTTTTAACAGTTAATTTTTCGGTTTTCTATCTGTAGAACTGAATTATTGTTTTTAAGTATATCACAGAGTTAAATATGTTTCTTTGTGCACATTGAAAAATTTGGGGCCATTTTTAATGAAATGTCCTATGAGCTTTTCTGAAAATTCACGATTTTAAGCTCATTTTCACACTCACTTTCAATTGAAATTTTTCATTTCATTTGAAACACTCAAACTCAATAATGCATTAAATTATAACATGTGGAGCTGCAACTGCACATATTTTCTTTCATTATTTCCAAATTTGCAATTTTTGAAAATTCAGAGTGTCCAACAAAAATTTTGCTATTCTTTTAAACATTCCTTGATCTATCTGTGGAAAAAATTTTAAGAAAAAGCATGAAGTGGTTTTGAGGATTTTATTTTTTAAATTGCATTAATTACACAATTATGCAAAAACTACTTGCTTTTGCCCTTTCTCCCACATTTGGGCACCATGGGCTAGAGGAAATAATTTACAACCCATAGGAACAAGATCAACTTTTTCAGTATCATAGACCCTGGTACACTTTTTCTGCCTTGTGAGTTTTTTCCAGCATTTAACTTGATACTTCATAAGTGGTATTCGAAAAAGTAAAAACAAAGCTGGGTTCATTGTTGGTCTCCCACTCCGTGTAGGTGAGAAATTATTAACAGAAATATTTCATGTGTTGTTACTAAGATGTTATTAGTTTAATAAATATTGTAACCAATAACAGCAAAAACACAACTGTAAACAAACAATATAAAGGAGAGAGACTTTGTGTTCCTGAGTTAGACAACCAAGGTTATTCCAAACTATGAATAATCCTACACTAAATTATTCTAAATGGTTAATTTGAATTTTAGGTCATTTCATTCTTGATACCATTTTGGATTTTGCAAGCTATCTGATCTTTTTGTGGTCTTCATCAATAAGATTTGAAACTCTATGGGTAAAACTAAAGAAAATTTAAATAGATACAGAATTTAAGCAATTTGATTAGTAATTTCAATGTTGCATACAATATCCACCACAAAAACTATCTATACTCACCGAACCATTCATTAAAAGAGAACAAATATTACAAACAGCAGTGTAATACACTTCTGAATATGCACCCAGCACTAATGCTGCGATAAATCAGAAACTAAATTATTGGCTAACTGAAGCATGTTTACAAGTGTATTTGGGTAGGGTGTGTGTGAGAGAATTCATTTAAAAATGTAAAGAAAGTGTACGTGTGTACTTGCTGTAAATTTTGTAATCGTTTTACAAGGTGCTTTGTCAATGTGGAAGAAAACTTGACAGATCATAATTTTGCAGAAAGTATGATTATTCTGCCCACCAGAATTGATGCTACTGTTCTTGAATGATTAAATCTAGTTAAAATTTGAGGCAAACAACAATTGTATGTATGAGCTAGACAGTTTTAACTGGTTCATATTTTGGACTCAGGTTTTACTTCTTTAAAGTGTACATTTACATTACATAATAAGTAATATTAATATTTTGAAGAATTTGTACTTGTCAATTGAATGCTGTATAAGTACTAAATCAGTTGGCAAATTTCCAGATAAAGAATTTTTCTTGCAGTTTTATTTGTAATTTTTGGAGTACCTAAATGCATTTTCGGTTCAGCTCAATTAATTTAATGTTAAATGCATGTGTGTTCAATATACCTGAATGCAAGTACATTATTGCATATTTTTATTTGTGCATTCTTTTCAAATGACCTTGTGCATGAAAATGGTATTTTGTGTTACTTGATGATGCTGTGTGTGCATTACAGAATGATCAATTGAGAATTTGCTTTTGCTTTGTTAGTATTTCCTTATGTGTAGTTCATAGAATTACTAGCAAATGTATGAATATTTCAAAAGCCTTTATATTATTGTTAAAAAATATTTTTATTCAATTGTAGGAACCAAATACACATTTTGCTCTCTCTTTCCTCTCTCTCTTCTCTCTCTCTCTTCTCTCTTTCCTCTCTCTCTTCTCTCTCTCTCTCTCTCTCTCTTCTCTCTTTCCTCTCTCCCTCTCTTCTCTCTCTCTTTCTCTTCTCTCTCTCTCTTCTCTCCTCTCTCTCTCTCTCTTCTCTCTCTTCTCTCCTTTTTCTTTCCCTCCCTATTAAATTGCATGATTAACATAAAATAGAGAAAACTTGCATTTTGAATATGAATACTGTTTTCGTCTTTAGTTGTATTTACTATTGTTGTTTCAGTCGTCCCTTTCTGGCCAAGAAGGGATTCAAAGGGTGCCCTTTTTCCTCTTTCTTCTTTAGTATTTTTATTCAGAATATTACTGTAGATTGAAATGTATGGTATGTTTACAAAGATTTATAAATTAGGAGTGGGGATAACTGATAACATGTATTAAAATGCTATAAATTGAACAGTTAATACATCAACACATTGGAAAATACACAATAAAAATATCAGTGCATGGAAAAAGGTGTTACGTTGCTTGAAAACTCCGGTTACTCTGCTTATCAGATTTATTTTACTCACTTTGGGTATGATATTCAGGGGGTCTGAAATATTATATTTCACTATATTCATTTATTTTGACAATTTTTTAAACAATTCACATTTGGTACTTTACATTTATTCACATGATAAATTAAATTAGTTTTAAAATACAAAAGTTAATAAAAAAGGGGAAAATGTTAGAGACCTTTAAAAATTAAAAACCAATGAAGGGGGAATGTGGGCCAGAAATTAATTTTTGGTTTTTATTCTCATATAATTTCTCACAGTTTTTAGTACATTCTCCTGAAGTTTTGCACCAATCAGATTGCGGGAAGATCTTTAAAATTTAAATAACATCCCAGCATGGCATCAAGATGCAAAGTTGATGGGGGTCTCTGAAATGAGGATGGAGAAGAGAATGTTGGCTGTGGTTTCAGAATAATAGAGAGGCTAGTAAATACTTTGTGAGGTGATAAGTAAATTGTTGTGTAATGAATGATAAACAAAGTCTATGTTTAGGGAATAATGGAAAAATAAAAAAATTAAAGTTTTGATTTACTTAACATTTCCAAATTGCCTCTTTGGCATTTGCAAGGACATTTGTTTTAACTTAAACTACTCCTTACTGTAGTTTGTTATGCACATAAAACAAAATATTGTTCTAGACATTTAGTAGTAACAGATTCATTTTCTGTTCTGAAACAATCGCACTGCACTTATGTTTTTTTGAGAGAAGTGTGAAAACAGGCTCGTGAATTTGCATACATAACTTACTTTTTAATACTTTTTTGAGAGAATTTGTTCATAATAGATAACATAATTTTTGTAATATGCTAGAAATTACTATACTTCCAAAGCCTTGGGTGTTATATTTCATACCAAAACAATTTTTTATGTTTTCAAAATCCGCATCAACTTCATATCTTTTAATCTACAGTATTTTCCAAAATTAAAGAAATCAGAAAACATTTTGTGTTTATTCCCTTGTGGGCAATTGTCTTGAACATGTGGGAAATGTGCACTTCTTTTTGTAAGCTTTTCTGTTTAAAAATGTGTTTTTCGTTATCACTAACATATATTTTTGTTTTGAAGAATTTGTGTTCCATTAAGTGGAACGAACAGAAATGTTGTTTGCCTCTTATGTTGAAATACTTAGAAGGGTGAATTTCCATTTAATAATTTTTACAAAATTTACTTCAAAAGGAGCAATGGAGAATTTGAATTGTATCTATTAGTTGAAAAGTACTAAGTCTTAATATGGTGTGCAGGTACAAGCAGGCCAAGCCCCAACTGTTGAAGTTTTAAAATTAATGGAAGCTTACCAAGATGAAGATAACTTTACTGTGTGGTCAAGCATCAACAGTTGTTTGGTTAGACTTTCGTTATTGCTCTCGTACACTGATTATGAAGATTCTTTTAAAGCTTACGGGCGCAAATTGATGTCAAAAATTTGTTGCCGATTGGGCTGGGATCGACGAGAGAATGAAAGTAAATATTTGATGTATTTAGTTTAATTTCATATTCTATTTCATACTTCTCTGTAAATGTCTCTTGAAATTGTTTTTTAATACTTTGTGTTTACAGGCCATTTGGACACACTTTTAAGATCATTGGTTATTGGTCGTCTTGCATGGTTTGAAGATGAGAATGTAATTAATCAGGCCAAACAACGCTTTGCTGATCATGTATCTGGCAAAGCATTGCTTCCAGCTGATTTGAGGAGTCCTGTGTACAAAGCAGTACTTTCAGTTGGAGATGAAGATACTTACAACACAATGTTGAGGGTTGGTTTTTCTTTATTTGATTTCACTCATAGTGGTATAATTAATATTACTTAAATGAATAATCATGTGAAAATTCATGAAATTGTGGTCATTTTATTTCTCATAAACACTGTCATGTGCTAAATGCAAAAAATGTCCATCACTACAACTTTTTGTTGTGGTTATTCAATTTAGGTGACAAGATATAGCTCTTAATTTGTAATGTTGTTTATAATTTCTTAAAAATATTATCCTCTTTACAGCTGTATAGAGAAGCAGATCTCCACGAGGAAAAGGACAGAATTTCTCGGGCTTTGGGTGCAATCAGAGATGAATCTGTTCTCAAGAAGATACTTCAGTTCGCAATTTCTGTAGGTAAATTTACTTTACACTGACATTTTCATACACTCAGTTTGTCTAATAATTAATTATTGGCATTTATTAATTATTCTTTCAGGATGAAGTGAGATCACAAGATTCAGTATTTGTCATTATATCTGTAGCAATGACCAGACGTGGTAGAGAATTAGCTTGGGATTTCATTAAAGAAAATTGGAAAATGCTCTGGGATAGGTATGAGGTAAGCATCTTGTGTCAAGTGAGTAAATTATTTAATTAGAATTACATATTGATAAATGTAATTTAAGATTTTATATTCTGCTTTTCTGAAGAAAAGTCCGTATTTTGATAATTTTTATGTAAGTTGTCTGGTTCTTTCAAATATTACTTCTAAGGAAAGTTCATTGTCGACCATTTCTGGCTCCATCCAGTGGCCTATTTCCATCAAGTAACTTTTCATCTTAGAAACAGGAACAATTTGATGAATAAATAATTAAAGATTAGACAATCTATTGCAGTGAAGTGTCAATAATTCAAACATCTGTATCTGGACTGTCAGTAATTTGAATTCAGTTCTGGCAGATGAAAAAGAAAAAGAATAGTATGAAGTGAATTCTGTATGTACATACTATTTTTTAAAAACATTGACACAATTTAATAATTTTTATTTAAATATTGATCACTAAAAATTATTGGAATATAATATCATTAAAAACTTGAAAATGTGACTGAATTAATGGTTTCATTTGTTTGTTCCATTTCTGCAAGCAAATTATGAATGATTTTTGAAACTTGATGTCTAACTGCCCATTTGATTTGTTATTTTGAAAATCCAGACAATTTGATATTTTGGAAGGGGTCCAGTACTGAATTATTGACATTATACTGAACTTCAGTAATATGAATAGTCAGTAATAATTAAATTTGTATATGTATTTAACAGGGTGGTTTCCTGCTATCACGTTTGGTAAAGTATCCTACAGAAAATTTTTCATCTGAAGAAAGGGCACAAGAGGTAGAACAATTCTTTAAGGAGCATCCATCTCCAGGCACGGAGCGCACAGTTCAACAATGTATAGAGAGTATTCGGTTAAATGCTGAATGGTTGGCTCGAGACCAGGATTCAATACGTGCCTTCCTAACCTCTGCCTCCCAGTAGCCCGGAATCTTTAAACCACAGCTCAGGGTCTTGAGTACTTGATAATACTGTATTGTACAATTATAGAATTACTTTTTGTTCTGTATTTTCAGTATTTAGCCCTGCAAAATTGTGGAGATCATGTTATTAACATATATTGTAAAATTAAACAAGTCTTTTTGTCTTTAACTATCTCTAAAAAATGCATTCTTTGTTTCTGCCTACACAATCCTCATAATTCTTTTTAATTGTAATTTAGTCCATTGAATTGTTAATTTTTGAATTTTCTATTTATTTATTCTAAAAACAAATATCCTAGCCACAAAATAGTAAAATAAAAAGTTGATAAAGCCACATTATGAATATGTGTATCGTAAATCCTAATCCGTAGTACAGCTTGCTGTAGAAAGTACCTCTTTAAAATATCCCTGTGAGGGTGAATTCTCATTGCTAACATTTTGCAAATTTTTACTTGATAGCCTTCAAAAGCAGTGTTATGATTGAATTGTAAAGAATCATCTTCATAAGTTAAACTGATCTAAAATGATATAAGAGTTGTGTAAATTATATAAGTTGTATGATTATGATTTCAATCCATCAAATGTGCTTTTATTGAAGTTTTTTATGGCACTTATTTGTTAAGCCTGCAGACCTGTAGATATAAGACATGTGTCACAGTAGAATGTTCCTTTGTTCTTTACATGCTATAATTTTGAGAAAGATCACTCTCCACTGGATTTATTACCCGAAAGAAAATGGTAAATTTTTAAGACAACATATAGTAAAGCGTGAGCCTCTTCAAAACGTTTGTCAGCTATAATGCATATATAAAAGTTTGTAAGCTGTTTTGTTATTCAGAATGTCAGATAAATTTGCCTTCAAGTGTTTGAAAAACAAGTTTCTCTTAAATATTAACATTCTTCAAGATGTGCTCAGGCACAATGTTCAGGATATGTTTGAATAAATTTTAATGCGCCAACTCTGACTAGTATCTCAGTAAATGCCAGAAAATACTCGTACTAGTGCTCTAAATTGACACAGACTTGTGCTAGTTAATTCCCCCTTAGCGGTGCCTAAGGGACCTACGAGGGTCTCCCACTCTAATCACCATTGGACAATTCTCAGTGAAGAGAACCCTTGCACCTCACAAACACCATATCCCTTTGGCCCATCTCGGTCTTGTACCATTATATTATGGGTCAGTGGGTACCCTGTGGGCTGGCCCAAAACACTGAGACTGAAGAACTTGACCCTACTATTTGTAAATGTGTTACAGTTGTGTAAAATAGTATAATAATTATAAAAATAATAAATCATGCCATTTTGATGCATATATATCCTGTAATGAGCTTTGTAAAATACAATCAAATTGTCTCAATGACATTTGACATCATTTGTTTTCATTGCAACAATGTAACCAAAGTTGTTAAGGTATCACATTTTGAAATCTTTTACTTACAAAAACTTTCAAAGAACTTCACTGAAAATCATTTGCAGTATTTGTTCTCATAAATGCTGTAACTTATAAAAAAACTGTTCACGATGCTTAAAACACCTTCAACTTTGCACTCGGTACTGAACAAAGTTCTCAAAATTAAATCTTTTGCAGAAAATGTTTGAATGAATGTATGAATAATAAATGTTTGAATGAATATATTATTTACACTTTTTCATAAGTAACAAAGGTTATTTTTCTTTTTTGTAATAGGGGAAATGTTTTTTTGTTAAAAAAGAAAACAGATACATTCTTTTCAGTTTTCTCATTAAAAGTTAGATTGAAATAAGACCTTGAGGATACCATAGAAACTATCTTTTCATGTAAAACTTTTCAGGGGGGAGAGATCTGGAGCTGTTTTTGAGAAAATATCTTTTGAGGGTTTCTGAAAGTGGACAATTTTGGGCTCTAGTGCTCAAGAAAACGCAGATATCAAGGAACTTAATTGGAAAACATTTAAAATATTTGTTTCTCAAAAATGCTTTAAATTATTAAAGTACTTTGTTAATATAATAACTAAGATGGCGAGGCGGTTAGCGTATCATACTGTTGTACCCAAATTGGCGGGTTCAAACCAGATTGAAGCCGTGGATTTTTAAGGGTGAAAAAATCCTTCGTACACATTCCTTCGGAGGGGAAGTAAAGCCGGCTGCCCCATGTTCGATTTATTTGCATGTAAATCTAATCGCCCAAGAAATACCTCCTTTCTCTGCTAGTTGGTGAAAGGAGCATAGCGAAATTTTCATGATCAGACTGAAGAGCAGGCCTCATGGCCTGAGACTCACCACGTAAAATAAGGCATTAATTCAATTCAATAAGTTAAAAACTTAACAACTTAAAAAAATTCATTTGTGTAATTTTTATAAATAAAAGTTTTCATCTTAATGGATCTTTATTTCCTGGTTTAATGTATTGTGCTTTATCCATACAAACAGTTCAGGTGAAAATTCAGATCCCCTCTTGGCACCTCCCTTTGTGTTTCCAAAAAGAAACAATATTTTTAATTAAAAAACATTAATTTAAACTTTACTATGTAATTTATTGCACCAAAATTTGATCAGTCTGTTAGTGAGCTGTAAAAGTATTGACAATTTCTTTAAAAATAATAAAAAAACATCAACATTGGATATTAAAGAAAAATATTTCAGCTTTAAAAAGCAGCTTTATCTCTTTGGGGATGTATTATGTGGGTTTTAAGTGTGATTCTGTTCTGTTAGAATAGTATTGTTTGCGCTTACATCCAAATCAATCTAAAACTGGTAAAAGTGCTCCCCCTTTTTCTTAAAAAGTATTGTGGTTCTTTTTAAAATGTTTGGGAGATAAATTAAATTTTTTACTTATACCGATACCCAGAATCATCTTTGGGGGAATCATTTCATTCACTTTGGGTGAAAATTGTGGAAGGTATGATCATATGTTTACTTTCCCGTATATATAAGTACATATGGAGTAATATGTGTAGTATAGGGAAAGTTAATGCGCGAACACGGTGGATTTCCCGCTGAAAAAATCACTGCCGGCCCCTGATAACGAAAAAGTGAGTAAATCCAGTTGCTAAATCAAGGGAGGTATCTTTTAACCCTTAGAGTAGCCCCAGAATCCCTGTTTTGCGAGTTCTTGATTCCAAAAAGCAATTGACGGCAAAATGTCCGTCGGTCAGTCTGAGAACACCACTATGGCCTAAACCATACATACGATTTTTTTTCAAAATTGGATCTTCTCCAATCGATATGGCTCTACTCGAGGCGACGCAATTTTTGAAAAACTTTCTTCAAAATTTGGGGGTATTTGAAATGAGGTGTAATGTTTTCCGCGTCTTCCTGCAACTACAAAATTGGAGATTGAGGTTTTTCCGTCATACGAAATTTGTTGACCATGATTAGTTCTTCCGTTAAGATAATTTTTTTTAAAACTTTTAGTAGCATTCGTTTAATTTTAATATTACATGCAATATTTGCAATTTAAAAAAAACAAGATTTTCTCAAAACGGCTCCATTTTTCCTTCAAACTTTCGGTAGGGATAGTGCTAAATGTTCTCTATGAGATGACATTAACATCATTTTTCTTTATTCTTTTGTTGTTTCAAAAATTACAAAAATGTATTTTTTTACTAGTCTCTCACGTTTATATTTACATTAGCTGCAATTTGTTCACATTAATTTATTTATGAGTACCTGTGCTTTAAATAATAGCAGATAAAATGTCTCGAAAAGACAAGTTTTCTGTGAAAATGAGCTCAAAATTCCGCATTTTCAGAAACACTCAAACGCCATTTCCTCAAAAATGGCGCAATTTTTTTCTTCAAACTTTTCCAACGGATAGTGCTAATTGCACTGTCTAAGATGACAATTAATATTGATGTATTTCTTCTTTTTTTTAATTTCACATATGTTTTTTTTAACTATCTCTGACTCCTTTAATTTGCACATTTCCAGCGATTTGTAAACACTTGCATTTATGACTGGTAGTACTTGAAATGACTTAATATGAAGTTTTCGAAAACTATAGTTTTCTGTGAAAAGTCAATTTTCGATTTTCTCTTAAAACGGCTCCGTTCTTTTCAAAGAAAATTGCCCTTAAGGACGAGTTTTCACTGTTTAATATTCAAAAAATAATATTTACGTTCTATTATTAGGAAACCGAAAAATTAAGAAAATTTCAACCAAAAATATGTACTTTGGGCGGCGATAGATGGCAGCTTGCAAGAGAATGTGGCAAGTCCGAGACCAAAGGAAATAGAAAACTAATACGGGAAAGTCCGTGACACTCTGTAGCACCACTAGTTACATTTACGTCATGTAACGTCGCACTGTGGAAGAGTGTTTAGTTTGCAAATCCGGAACGTACTAGTATCTACGACGATCTAGAACGTACTATCCGGTACTAGTCGTTGTTTTAATGTCTTGAATTTATTTTAAATGGGTATTTTTCGCCCATTCTCATCTGGTAACCATAATCTGGAGGGAAGTTTTAGAAGCGGCCGGCCTCCCTGACAGTTTCCTAGTTTTTTCTTAT
The DNA here is from genome assembly GCA_017312745.1 of Gryllus bimaculatus. NCBI lineage: Eukaryota > Metazoa > Arthropoda > Insecta > Orthoptera > Gryllidae > Gryllus > Gryllus bimaculatus. The sequence goes on along the minus strand of BOPP01000071.1, from coordinate 3,333,535 downwards.
CAATACCAGGTGAATGTCGAAGCAATACTTACCATAACAAAAGGACCGCGCGATCTTTACTTCCTCATTCCATACTACCCCCACCTCTCCCCTAATACACACCGTGCATTATAATACCACATGTGGGCAACTAAAGGTTTGCCCCGAGTGGGTTGAAGTTAAAGGGTAAGTCGACGTATTTCTCAGCACTGAACCTCAAATTTCAGCCGGGAGGAACGCCACCACCTCCCGGGATATAATTTTAACAATACGTGCATGACTAACGACTATACAGTTGACGAGCCATGAGACGGAACATTTTCGGGAACGTGTACTGTATACCAGCTGGTATCAGCCACATTGAGAGCCTCCGTTCCATTTTTTGTCCATTGGTACCGGCCGGGCATGACTGACGTGAGAGTTATAGTAGAAACGGCAGATTCGAATTCATTCGAAGATATTGACGCCACTTTATTTTTTTTAATGGAAGTATATATTTTTTTTCAGCAATATTATAAAGATCTCAAAATAGAGGAATACAATGATATAAGTATTGTTAATATTGGAAGAGAAAGTGTAGAAAAAATGCGTTTTGCATTTCCTCAGAAACCTCGTCATTCGTGTCTTTCCGAAACAGTTCTTCGGCAGGCGGAAAGTTTCTGTCCGTTGCCGCCACAGCGCTCTGCTCTAGAGAGAAATTGGTCACGAGCGGGAGTTCACAGTTGTAGCAACTTGTGAGAAGGTGAAACATCTCTCAACACTTTCAGTTCAACGTTGGCTTTCGTAATGAAATTTACAAACGAAGAAAAACTCGACGCTGTTCTTATTTACGGTGAGTATGGAAGGAACGCAAAGCAAGCAGCGGAAATCTACGCGAAAAGGTATCCGAATCGGAAGCGTTTATCAAGAAAAACCTTGGTAAGAATATGCCGACGTCTGTTATCAAGCGGTGACTGGAATTCAAAAACACGTGAGAGAACGAAACCTGCTACCGGCGAGGACAAGGTAGTAGATGTTATGACATGTATGGCTGCAAACTGCCATGTGGGTTCGCGAGAGATTGCTAGAGACTCAGGTATAAGTCAGAGAAGTGTTCTTCGTGTACTTCACCGGTACAAATTCCATCCGTACCACGTTAGCCTTCACCAGCAGTTGCATGAAGGTGATTATGAACGTGTTCAATTTTGTAGATTTATCCTTATGTCACTGAGAGACGACAAAAGATTCGTAAACAGAATACTATTCACCGATGAAGCGACTTTCACAAACCATGCACAAGTAAACCTAAGAAACATGCACTATTGGGCGACGGAGAACGCAAAGTGGATCCGTCAAGTGGAAAATCAGCGGCAGTGGAGTGTGAACGTCTGGTGCGGGATCATTGATAATTTTATCATCGGGCCGTACTTCATTGAAGGAAAAATGACATGTCAAGTATATTCTAAATTCCTGAAAGAGACCTTGCCAGCGTTGCTACATGAAGTTCCTTTGGAGTTGCGTCTTGGCATGTGGTATCAGCACGACGGTTTCCCTGCACATTCTGCTGAAGTGTCAAGGGCAGTTCTAAATGAAACATTTGCTGGTCGCTGGATAGGAAATGGCGGTGCGGTGAAATGGCCACCTCGGTCACCCGATCTCACACCACTTGATTTCTTTCTGTGGGGAAGTTTGAAAAATACTGTATACGCAAACATTCCTTCGACTCCAGAAGTATGAAGAGGCGCATTACAGAAGCTTGCGGCAAGATAACGCTAGAAACGTTCCAATCCGTGCGTCGGTCGCTGGAAAGGAGACTGCAAATGTGTATTGCCGTGGACGGTAAACATATTGAGCACATGACGTGAAGACTACCCCGTGTTCTATTTTATGGAATGTAAATTTCTTTTATGCGTGCTAAAGGTCTTATTTTTATCAATACTGTGCTTCATTGTTTTGCTTTCTTGTATTTAAGTTCTTATGTTACTGCACTGACTTGAAGCATAGCAAACTTATTCTGTGAAAATAACTTAGCTGTCAAAGGAATAAAATTTGTATTCCACAATGCAGAATGTACCGTATTGTTCAATCAATTAAGATAATCAGAAAAGACCGAATTTACACTTTACTTGGACGCACTCATAAAATGTAAATTTGGTATTTGATTGTCTTAAATTATTACGTTGTCGCATTCCTATGTTTCTCTTCCTAACATATATTCATAATGTATTGTTTACTGCAATAGATGTAGTATACAGGTAGTTTTAGAAAGTACTACCATTCAATACATTTTTAGTATGCTATTCTAATTACAAAAGAACAATATGTTTTACTTTCTTTTTCATTTATAGTATATCTACAGTATAATAAAGAAAATATTCAATTCTCGTGATAAATTTTTGTGACAAACTAAATTAATTTTTTACTTAATTTATTAAATTTAATTAATAAAAATTGTCACTTGCAAGTTTTCGGTCGGTTACACGCCGGTATTACTTCACGACCCTCAGCCGTGGACAGTGTTGACTCGCGAAGGCGAGGTCGGATGTTGAAAGTTAGAAAGAAAGAATCTGGCTACAAGCAGTGTCACACGGACTTTTCGTAAACAAGGAAAAAGTCTAGGGAACGTGTGCATCCGCGTCTATTACTTGCTACTTGACATAATGTATATTTGCAAAAGTCTCTCTTCAAATACTAACAATATTTATATCATTGTATTCCTCTCTTTGAGACCTTTATAATTCTGCTGAAAAATATTAACTTCCATTGAAAAACATAAAGTTGCGTCAATATCTTCGCAATTAAAAATGGTACATACACGAAAACGATACGTGTGGTTTCCCCCGTCATCTGCTACAAATTGGCGCAAACTGGATTCCGATACCTCAAACCGTTTCGGAGATATTTGCTGTGGCAAACTTAGGTGCCTCACCCTGGTGTGTGTGTGGTGTGTGTGTGTGTGTGTGTGTGTGTATGTATTGTAACACCCCCCGGCGTAGGAAACGCGCGGTTAGCGGCCCGGTTCTAGCTCAGTCGGTCCTACTCCCTTACTCGTATAAATACTAGCCAATTGTAACAACTCCCTTACTCGTATAAAAACTAGCCAATTGTAACAATTTCCTGAACATAAGATTCAGTGAGGAAGGCATTGAAGCTAAGCATGCATGGGCATTCAAAATAAACAATTTGATTACTGGTAAAGACAACGTTTATTCCTGGACAGGGCTTTACCAGGGAAGTTACATCGATGAAAAGAAAATTGTGAATAAAATAAATAAAAATTAGAAATTAAGAAGAACTTACAACTAAAGAGTGGTACAAAAAATTATTCTATAGCTACAATTACAAATTTGTCCCTGAGGATCTTTCTGTGCCTCAGCGCGGCACCGCTTTAACAATAGTCTCAAGGGCTTATTGACCCTGATTAGCGTTGCCTGGAAACCCTCCGTGGCAAATGTGCTCAGTAGGTCCGTGCGAGCGCGACGGAGCTTTGTGGCAGCCGGGTGTCCTTTCCATGAATGCGGTCGGGGGCGCACCCTCACCAGCAGGGCGTCGGCGCGGCTGGCGCGGCTGCGCGTCCAGTGACGTCAGCGAAGGGCCGTCTGGAGGCTGCTTCGGCGGAGTATAGATGGCCGGGTGTATTGGCCCTCGATACAAGTGCGGAGCACACAAAAATTGTTTCCCGAAGCGTCTGCGCGTTCCACTCCGAACAAATTTCAGGAATGCGAATTTTTGTGTATAAGCAGTGGCAAAGGATTCCCTATCCCCCCGTAATGCCTTGCCACTTCCTCTCTAATAAAAACTTCAAGTGAATGCCAGTCCTAGAGGTGCACCCCACCTCTCTCGCGACCGGCCTCCCACCCCAGAGAAGTCTCTCTCTCCTAATGTCATTTTATTTCTCCTACACCCACAGGTTAACTCTTATCCCCACCCTTTCTCCTCATATGTTCTTGCTCCTTACAAAGATCGCTTCGCTATTGGCTAAAGTGCATGGCGTTGTACACTAAAATTTGGCCAATAGGCGCTCCAGCGGAGTATAGAATTTTTTCCGTTCTCTGTTTCGAAAGCTGGTCACGTCTCTGAGGGGCTTCAGGGCTACTGAATATTGCTTCGGGAATTCCCCGATCACGATGACAGGGCGTTTCGGAAGTATTCCAGCTGTGGGCTCCCGCTGGGCCCGCTTTTTACCAGTTTACCCCATTTGTTCGGTTTGTTGGTGGGGTGTCATAAATCTTCCGAAATGGTCAGGGACCCATGGGTGTTGCAAGAAAGGCGGGCTGCGCGCGTGACGCCGGTATGTTTTTTCTTCAGTACAAAAATTTCTTAGGTCTGCTTTACTCAATTTAATTTATCTGAAATTCTTTACCACTTACAGTAATGACAGATATATATATCATACTATATATATATATATATATATATATATATATATTCATTTCATTTCGCGCATTTTCACATTGATATTATAAAAACGGATCCGTCACTCGGTTTTGATCACTTCCCGTGTACCAATTGAAACGTATGAGGTGTCATTCGACGCGTCTTTGTCTCCTGATGGGGAACTGATAATTTGTTATTGGATCCGGCCCAAAGATTCTAAAAAAATTCCAAAAACGTGTTTTAACGCTGCCATGAAATGTGCCAAGAATAAAAACAAAGCCACCCAAATAGATCTTGGTTACGTTGAATGCGACAAGTGAATCGCCGCGCAGTAGATTTTATTTAATTTGCATCCGTATTAATGTATTTTTTAAAAATACATTTGCAAAAATATACGAACAGTATTGCCTTGGAACATATTGAACGTGAACTTTCGGTAAATAAGGAGAAAACCACACTATGAGTAATACTACAGAAGGTTATTTACATTCTTATGTTCGACTTCTCATATTTGCATTATTAAGAGTGCAAAAACTGATTTTTAAATGAATGTAACAACTTATTCTTATAAAATAGTAACTAACACCTTATTTACATAAATATACAAAACAGTCGCCTTTTATTTTTTTATATATATTCGCCTACAAAAGATAAATAGAGCAATTGCAAAAGTAGAAGTGAACACAATTAGACTTCGTGGAGTTTTAATCTCTTCAAAAATTAGGGGACAAAAATATGGAAGTGTTAATCAAATATGAGGAATAATAAATAGTAGTTGTATAACTACTTTTTATTTTCGTAGCTAATTGAGAATGATCGTATTTGAGAATAACTCTGAATCAGAGCTTACAGATGTTCTTTTATGTTCATTTTTGTGCATATTAGCAAACAACGTAAAAATGTAGCTGTACTAAATTCTAACCATTCAGCATCATCAAGTACTTTACGACGTTTATATGAATAATTTTGAAACTGTAATATTACCAGTTCACATCGCCTATGGAGGTAACGTACAAGGTCATTTTGGGTTGAACATTTTTGAACAGACTGTAAGAAGTTATTTGAACAAAGCTATGGATGACATGAATTTTCAACACATGAAAATACTTTTAAAACAGTTTTCGGCGTCGGCGACGCCACATTCTACTAGTCCCTTCATAGTATTAAAGTAACTGCGAGTATGTGTGTGTGCGATTCCGTCTCTCAAGGTTAGACCACTTCCAGAGCACCAATCGAGACATTCTACGCGCCTCGGTCTCCTGGTGGGGAACTGATAATTTGTTTCCGGATCCGGCCAGAAGATTCTCAGAAATTTCTAAAAACGTGGTAAATATATATATATATATATATATATATATATATATATATATATATATATATATATATATATATATATATCCAAATACGAGGGAGAATTACATTAATTGTAGATTTTGGGACAGAATTTTCTGAGCTAATTGAAAATGATCTTAGAGAAAAACGCCGAAGAATGGCTTAAAGGTGATACATATGTGCATTTTTGTGTAAATTGGCAAAAAAGCGTATAAAATAGGAGTTATATAAATTCTAACTATTCGCCCAATCCATACCCTAAATTGAAAGTAATATTCTGAAAGCATATTTTATTGTATTGTACCATATTGTTTAGAATTGGAAGGAACATATTATTAAATAAATTATTTCAATTATAAATTTTCTAGCGTTTTTAATATTTCAAATGCCGAAAAATAGATGCTTCTCACGGAACGTTTCGTGGATCCGCGGTGCGATATAAATCATGTGTTTTCCAGCATTACTCGTAATCTATGGAAGCGTAGTCATCAAACAGAAAAGTTTACGCCGTTGTCCATGTAAAACGATTTTCTTTAAAGTATCTTCAAAATAATAAGTTTGTCAAGGCTACGAAAAGTACTGATTGAAAACAGTCACCGAGTGACTAACTTTTCTAGTAGTTCTAGAAAGTATGTATTGAAATAAATTGGTTTGTTCAACTCCATTTAATATCACAATATATTAATGGGATGTTCAAAAAACACAATAAGAATAAATAATTAAGATTGTACAAATAATATTGCGCATTTTGAGCAAAGAATTTTAATGTTAATGAGCATATAATAATAACTTAAAGATATAAAAATCCAGCAGGGGCTGTTGTTTGAACTCGCTGCATAATTAGCATCCTAGTTTATACTGCAATTGCACATTCGGCTGCAAGTTTCGGTAAATTCTCACATTTTATATATTTGAGCTAATTCTTCTGCCGGTCACATGATATCTCCACTTCCTGGGCCACTTAACTCCGTCAAAAATCGCAGAACAGGCACCCGCTTGTCAGCGGCGAGACCGTAGGAACACCGCTCCCCTCCGTGCCACACCATTAGCGTAACTTCTTGAGTGCGAGGCGAGCTGCTGCCCTGAATGACTGGAATCTGTGTCGCTACACGCATTGTGCGTAGTAGTTGTAGCGTTTACAATTTTTGAAAAAGCCAGAAAGTGAAAATATACGAATGACGTTGAGTAAAACTCTTTATTATATTATATTTTGTATGATTTTCTATTATAATGTAAGATATATTGTAACTAATGTATGATTGTTTAATGCCGGGTGTACACAGAATAAAGCGAACCTGTTTTCTCTACTGCATATTTTATGTTATATTCAACTTTATTAGAGTAATTTCACTTTCTTGTTATTGTAAAAGCCAATCTGCAGTTTTAATCGAAATGTCGGCACCATTATCAAAAAAGTTTCATTGGTTTTTTGGACAGCAGAACAATTTTCATTACAAATGTATAATAAACACTCAAATAAATACAGAGAACTGTTGCAGCCATTTTCAAAGCATATGTGGTTCAAAATAGCAAAAACGGTTTTTATTTTTTAACTGCAGCTCAGGAATAAAAATCTGGAAAATTCACATATTTTAAGAAGAACTTTTTTCAAGCCAGCTCCACGGTTCGAAGACAGTAAAGCGTATATTTTGTTATTTAAAAAAAACTTTGCTGTTTGAATTTGGCGCTGAGAAAATGTAAAAAATGCTTTTCTGATAGTATAAATCATTTTTTTATTACAAATGTTTTCAATCAGTGTTTAGTAGTCGAAAAAAATACATGTTTCTGGCTGCAGATAGGTGTGGGTGGTGGAACGGGAGCTAAGAAATCTTTCAAAAATATTATATTTATATTAGAATTATTGTGTAAATCCTCATATGTCGTTTGGTTTAGGGTAATTTTGTACCATCTTTACACTTTGACCCTCAATAAAAGATCCGAAATCGCACCTCTGCTTTCCCCGTTACTGATTTTCAGAATCCATTTCTCCTTAGTTACATAGCAATAAAGTCAGAGGTGGACCCAGCGTAGTTTAATCACTTTGTTCATGTAAGGAATTACTATTCCACTGTTAAGTACTTATTATTAAAACCTTTCTTAAGACTCGCCGATTGTTTCGTCCTTCAATGCTTATACACTGAAGAACCAAAAAAAACACCTGCTAATATCGGTGTAAGGCCCCTGTGAGCTACGCAGAAGTGCCGCAACCACGACGTGGGATCGACCCTAATGTCTTGAAGTAAGTACAGAGGTAATTGCTGCCAATGAACTCTTAAGAGTACGAGGGGGTGGAGATCTCTTCTGCACAGAGCGTTGCAAGGCATCCCAGATATGTTCAATAATATTAATGTCTGGGGATTTTGGTGTCCAGTGGAAGTTTTTAAATTCAGAAGAGTGTTCCTGGAGCCACTCTGTAGCGATTCTGGACGTGTGGGCTGTCGCATTGTCCTGCTGAAATTGCCCAAGTTTTTTGGGGGGATGCACAATGGACATGAATGGGTGCAGGTGATCAGACAGGATACTTACGTACGAGTCACCTGTCAGAATCGTATCTAGACGTATCAGGGGCCCCATATCATATTCACCTCCACCAGCTTGAACAGTCCCCTGTTGGCATGCAGGATCCATGAATTCATGATGTCATACTCGTACACTCTCATTCGCCCGAAACAATGTGAAACGAGACTTTTCAGACCAGACAACGTGTTTCCAGTCAACAGCCTAATGTCAGTGATGACGGGCCCAGGTGAGGCGTACTGCTCTGTGTCGTGTAGTACACGAGTGGGCCGGCTCCGAAACCCCATATCGATAATATCTCGTTGAATGGTTCGCACGCTGACACTTGTTGATGGCCAGCATTGAAATCTGCAGCAATTTGCGGAATGGTTGCACTTCTGTCAAGGGCAATGATTCTCCTCAGTCGTCGTCGGTCCCGTTCTTGTACGACCTTTTTGTGGCCTCAGTGTTCAGTTGATTTTTTATCGGATTCCCGATATTCACGTGAAATGGTCGAAAGGGAAAATCCAAATTTCATCGCGACCTCGTAAATGCTCTGGCTCTTCTCTCTTGTGCTGAGTATAACATTACGTTCAAACTAATTTAAATCGTAACAACCTACCATTGTAGCAACAGTAACCAATCTAACAACTGTGTCAGACTCTATTTGTCTTACATAGTTGTTGCCGACCAGAGCGCCGTATTTTGATTGGTTCTAGATCTCTTTATTTCAATACGCACGGTTGTACCAGATTGCTTGGCTCTGTGTAGAACAACGAGACACTGTCGCCAGGTGTATTCGCTTTGTGGAACTTAGATTCATTCTTAAAGCCAGTAAGCACGTTCCAAGCTTTAGTCTGTGTGCCCCTGTAGAGAATGGATGTACATTTGGAGCAATGCTAAATGTTAAGCGAGTTGTCTTGCTTGTGCGTTTAACATCCTCTTGCTTTTGATTACACATCCACTTTCATTTTATGGTCCTTTTTTTCTACCTCACTGATCTCTGTATACTGAACGCCCCCCTCTGTATATGCCATGAATAGCGATTCGTGTCGAAGGGAATGAGTGATCTGGAGGTTTAGGGTTCTCTACATGCTCGCCTGTTGCCGCCTTGATAGTGGAACCATGGATGAATACAATCTATGGTGGAACCTTGGAGTTAATGGTGTTAATCTATGGTGGAACCTTGGAGTAGACTGAGTCTGCTTGTTGTCCGAACCCTGGAGAGTCCCGGCGACTGCGTGTACATATGTACATCCCAATATGACCTCAATATGTATCCCAATATGACCTCAGATTTAGATTTATTTAGTCGAAAAAATAGTTCCAGAATCCCTTCCCGTCATTTTAACTATAAATAATTGAAAAATGAGTAAAAGTTTAACATAAATAAATTTTAAAAATTGCAAGATTAGCAATATTTGAAAAGTAGTCATTTGCGTTTCTGAGTTATAGTAAACTTATTTGTGTCGGTACACGCAAGTATGATTTTTCTGCATTGCTAACAAAATAGCAACTCGCCTTTACCTCTGCTCTTACCATTACGAGGAAAAGGAGAGTTTAACAAAACGTGCACCTCGGCCTCTTCTAGACGGGCAGTGGGGGTCTCATGGTATCCACTTGCGAATGTGCGGTAGAGAGGATACCTTGTCACTCCCTTCTAGTGGCGTAACGTTCGTGCCTGCAATGCGGGCGGGCCCAGGTAAATGAGGGCGTATTTTTATTATTTAAGGTACTAACACTACTTATGTGGAGCAGTAATTGCAGAATGTAATAATGAAAAAGGGAGAGAGTAATTGAAAAAGAAAAAGGAGAATTTAAAGAAAGAAGTAGATGTTTTCATTCCAAAGAATATTAAAGCTAAACTTCAAATTATAGAAGCAAGAAAAGAGGAGTTTGAATTAGAAGACAAACACTTTATTAATGCAATTAAAATGCAAAATAAAATAGAAACGAGTGAAGATAATGACATGAAAGATATAATTCTAACCAAACTTACAATTAATAGAAAAAAGGAACAGGTAATACGAGTATTATTCTAAAGACAGATGCTGGGATATTTCAATTACACTGGTCTGCATGATTCTGGAGTTTTCTTCAAAATACGTCTTCTTTATAAAGAAAATCATTCCAATTTTAAAAAATACAAATGGTTTCCTCTATCACGTACCAATTTTTTCACCAGTACTACTTTTATGATCAAAGTAGTGGACGCAACTATTGTTACTTCTGTTGAAAGCAAGCAAATATCATGAAATTCGTTGATGAAATTGTTACGTTTAGCAATACTGTAGCACGCAGAAAGACTTCTCTTACATTTCCATCGGTTCATGTTGACTATACGAAGGTTGCCTTTTATGTTTCGGGATTTGGCAACCCTGGTGTTGCAATCTGGCCACTGACAGCTCTATCGTAAAGTTGGATGTTTTGAGGTTATACTTACTCAGAACGTTGTTGACCCAGTATACCGGAGGCTATGTGTGTGCTTTGTTTACAGTAAGCTTAATCTTTTAAGGTTACTCGATGACATCAGGGAATCTTGTTATATCCAGTTAGGACGCGCCGTTACGAAAAATGAAACTTTGGGAATCGGTGAATCATTTTTTGTGCGATTTTTTTACAACTTTTGACGTGGATTACTCAGCACAGTGCATGGATTGAACTTAATTCAATTTTTTGGCGATGAAACTTCATCCAAGGACCAGTGTTTATCGCGATGATATGGTGATTCAATCGTGTAGTTCACTCCAAGAGCAGAATTTCGCGAAGAGTGAAAATCAGTTTGTGATGTGTCACCTCAAAACCATTGGATGCTGTGCGTGAACTGATTATTGCAGATCGTCATGGGACCAATCGTGAGATTGAGACAACCTTAGGCATTAGTTGGAGGCCAGCATTCATTCAAAATTGTAGGGCATAGGTTTGTATTGCTGGTTTCAAGCTGAAAAAATTGTTCGCGTTAATCCACACAATTTGTCAATCGGTTCAAAAAAAGGCTCGTGTCGATTGGGTCGAAAGAAATGGCACATCAAAAAATACGATCGCGGTGCTTCGAAACAGATTCTGATGACATCGTGGCAGGTTAGATGAATCGTAGATTTACGCTTATGAGCCTAAAAGTAAACAGCGTCGACTGTATGGGTTTTTCAAGATGAAGAAAAATCCAACAAAAGTTGTTCGCGCACGAAGCACTTCAAACAGATGGTCGCCTTGTTTTTTCGAAAAACTGTGACATGTCGCAACTGTACACTAGAACAACGCAGAAACAGTTCACTTCTGAGTGGTACACAACGATTTGTTTGCCAGCTGGTTTCCAAGAAAATCAGGAAAACAAAGCGGCCGGAAGACGATTCCCTTCTTCAGCACACGACTATGCAGCTCTCACAACCATCGGCTCCAAACAACTGCATTTTTTGAGGCACCAAACATCGATTGAATGAGTCATACCGCCGTATATTTTCTGACTTGGCACCCGAATGACTTCTTTCTTATTCCGTACGTAAAAACAAATGAGAGGTCAACGTTTTTTGACACCCTGAATGCGGTTTGCTGCCATTCACAATGCATGTTTTGGAGATACCTCAATCAGAGTGGCAAAAGAGCTTCGACAATTGTTTCAAACGCATGCAAAAGTGTATAGATCTTCATGGGGAATATTTTGAAAAACAATTAAGTGATTTTCCATGATTGATATTTGTTTTTGTTCCCTAATCCTGAAATATAAAAGGCAACCCTCGTACTATCAGTTTTCAGTTTGCAAGCAGTTACATTTCTGAGTGGACGCTTTATTTTCTCGATGTGTGTCTTTTGAAATAATATGCCTCACGGAAAATTGCCTCTCAGAGTTTTGTGGCTCACAAATAATATGCCTCACAGAAGTTTGTGGCTAGAAAAAGAAAACGGAATATCACGAACTTTGTTAAAAAGGCATACCATACCTACTTTGGAATGAAACTAGGAGATCTGGACAAAAAATTGTCTCCAAAAAAAGTGTGTCATACTTATGTTGAACTATTAAGGAAATGGAACCAAGGGAAGAAAATTAGCATGCCTTTTGTTGTTCAAATGATTTGTAATGAACCTCGAAATCACGTAGATGGTTATAATTTTTATAATGCCTTTGCAGGCGACAATTTAAAAAAATGAGAAATATCGTTTACCCAAATCTGTCAGTAAAAAGCTCCATCGCTCATTAACCGAGTTTTCCTGTGCCTTCTCCACCAGAAACATTTGGAAATGAATCATCTTCAGACTCTGAAACAATCTTCAGACTCTGAAACCATCTCTGACGACAATTGTAGTAATTCAGATCCCGTTCAAGAAGAGACCGCTAAGCAATCCCGGTAGGTCACACAAAATTAACTTAATAATTTGGTAATGGACTTAGACCTTTCTAAGCCTGATGCTGAAATCCTGGGATCAAGACTAAAAGAAAAAACCTCATAGCTCCAGGAAGATTATTTGCATTGTATACACATTGTGATAAGCAATTTCTCCCGCAATTCTGTCAAGAAGAGACACTTACATACTGCCATGCTATTCCTGGTTTAATAAATGCTTTGGGAACAGAAAAATACATTTCAAGTGATTTGAGGCTTTTTATAGACACCTCAAAAGTGAGTATGAAAGCTGTTCTCTTATATAATGGGAAATAATGTTCGTCAGTTCCGATTGCGCATTCAGTACTTCTCAAGGAAACATACGAAAATATGAAATTAGTACTAATAAAGTTAAATACGAAGAACAGAAGTGGCAGGTGTGCGGAGATCTTAAAGTTATCGGCATGCTTCTTGGTCAACAGTCCGATTACACGAAAATGCCATGTTTCTTATATGAATGGGACAGCAAAGCATGATCTGACCACTTGACTAAAAAATATTGGAAACTGAGAGAGAATCTTATTCCAGGAACTAAAAATATATTGTAAAACGGTCTTTTGAACTCAAAAAATGTTCTCCATCTTCCTTTACACATAAAATCGGGACCTATTAAACAATTTGTTAAGTCCCCACTGCCATACACAAAGTCACAGACCGAAAAGCATGGAAAGCAAAAGCTTCATAGGAAATCACAAGGATACAAATTATAAAAATATAGTAAAAAATATGTTTGAAAATTTTAGACAGCAAGGGTGTAATGTGAGTGTTAAGGTACATTTCCATTTCCTACACTCTCACTTACATTTTTTTCAGAAAATCATGGTTGTGTCAGTGAGGAGCAGGGTGAAAGATTTCATCACGACATCAAGGTGCAACGTTAACAGGGAAGGTGGAAACTGATCACTTGCAAGAGATGAATAAAAAAACTTTTTACGCAAGAAAATCTAAAAAAAATTCTTTTGAAAATATTGTGTTCAAATAAATGATATTTCACGATCACATTGTTCAAATATTGTTCCTATTAAATATTTATGTGGATGTATTGTATTTAAAAAAATAAATGTATTTGAGTCGAAAGTGAAGTTATACTTTTATTACTTCTTCTATTGCATAAAACTGACACGTGATGAAGCAAAACGGATTTCAAATTTATATTCAGTATTGTCATATTAAAGTTATTAAACTTAAAAAAACACCCAGAAAGCTAAAATTTGCAGACCATGTTATTAAAGGAAAAGGGCAATGTAAACTTAGTATGGTAGAGGTGTCCGGTATACGAATTCGTAAGTGTTTCAGATGTTTCAAGTGTCGGAGTTTTAATCATTTCAGAGAAGATTGCAAGAAAGAAAATGTATGTTAAGTTTGCGCGGGTAATCATGACAGTAGAGTGTAACGTATTAGCCAGCGTGCCTCATGGCATCTATTTGGGGACGCTTGGTTCGGATAGATCTCGCCACGGAAGTAGGGTTTTCCGTAAAGGGAAGAACGCGGAGACGGGAGACACAAGGCTTCGGGTGTCTTCCGGCTTATAGAAGCTTTTCACTGTTATAACAAGCGAGGGGGTGGCGTGACGTAGGAGGTCACGTGGGCCTCGCCTATATACAGAGTGTACGGAGCCAGTAGGCAGGTTCTGGAGACGGTGGGAGAACCTCGTGCGTGTGCACAAAACTTGGCGCCAAGACGGTGCATATGCGAGCCAGGCTCGCGAGGCTGAGTCATTAGTTGACGAAGCCTGCAGACTTTATGTCCTTGGGTGACTGCGGTCACGGGGGAGCGATGCTGTGTGCGTGCTCCGAGGTGAAGAGTGGTTGAGTGCCACGATTCACGCCGATTCTCAATCGATAAGATCGCTCCTGCGATCGAGGCAAACCAGCCGTTGGTGCGCCAGAACGGACTTTGTGTCCAGCGTGACATCGGTCACGGAAGCTAGGCTTTGTGCGCGCTCAAGTAGGAGTGGCGAATGCCACAATCAAAAACAATCTTCAATCGGGTTTGGATCGCTCCCGCGATCAGGGGATAGTAGGTCTATCAGAGCTAGGGTGTAAGTAGATTATTAAGTGTATATATTAGTTTGTTTTCTTGTAAAAATATATTTGTTATACGAAAGCTCTGTGTCTGTGGTCGCTGTGAGTATCCATGACGTCACAAGAGGATGTGAATTAAATAAAAAATGTGTGAACTGCGAAGAGTAGGTTTAAAGACGGTCATTTCGACTTATCATAAATCAACAGCCAAAGATCGCCCAACTTATATAAGAATGATAAATGAAAGGAGAGAAAAAATTTATTATTCTTCTGAATAGCAACCACTGAATGTACAAGCTACATTCCTAACACTAAATGTACAGTCTTGTCGCAAATTTTGATAAAATCAGTAAATACATAAATTATTACAACATATAACAAAATTAAACACTAAATTAAGTTAATTACGTTACGCATTCAGAATTCTATCACATTCTGTCAACCTTCATGCAGCTTGTTGCGTGTATTTAGCAAATCTACATTCCCACCTGAGATATGGTATAAAATTCTGGGGAAACTCATCATGTAGTACTCAGACCTTATATTGCAAAATAAAGTTATTCGAATAAAGAAAAAAATGCCATCCGCGTTACCCTTGCAAGCCCTCTCATTGATCTTGCAATCTTACCACTGTCTTGCCTATATATTTACGAATCTGTAATATTTGTCAAAAGTGACTCACTTAACAGTGGGAACATATTTTCATGCAATACTAATATTTATAATTACAACACACGTCGTAAAAATCACGTTCATCAAGTGTCAATATCAACAGCTCACGATCAAAAATCCACATAAAATACATGTACGTTAGTTTACAACGTACTGCTAGATGACATTAAACAATTCAAGTCGGTTCACAAATTTTAGTTAAAAGTAAACTCTTTTCTGCTGCATATCTGTTTCTATACAATTAGAGATTATACTGATTATCAAAAAGAAAAATAATGTTAATTTAACAAAACAGTTATATATAATGAATTTGTTTACATTTGTATTGGATAATTTTTTAAAAAGACTTAATATGTAACAAATAATGTACTTCAGCTTCCGAGTCAATGACCCCCATCTCGATCAGGATTTTGTCCAGTTTCCCTGATCCATTGAGCAAATACTGAGATGGCCCCTTGTTTTGCTTCTGGACGTAAATGTAGCTTCACTATGTGCACATTTTGTTGAACTCTCTTTTTGCTAGGAATGGTATGGTTGCTTTTCATGCTTGCTAATGGGCGGACAGGTTTCTCACATTCCTTCTCATTTCTCGCAACAAATATCTTGACAATTGTGAGGAGACAATCGATAAAATTGTACCAGAATTTTCAAAAATTCAATATTATTTTCTTAATACATTTTAATTAATTCCGAGAGAGCATAGATTAGATTTTGGGTAATTCGTAGTTAAAATTAAAAATCAATAGACGGAGGGAACTGGGCGCAAGTTTTTTTGGGAAGACTAAGATAAAGATAGCAATATGGGTAAATTGAACATGCCCAGAAGTGTGGCGAAAACAGGAAGACTATGGCATCCACGGTAGGTAGATCAACGAGGGCTCCTTGTTTCAAACAAAAGTTCCGCCCCTCCCAATACTTAAAAATAATTAATGTCTCCATACTACACAAATAACATAGTTAATATGAATAAGTAAATACTTTTCTTTTTTGAACGAAAAAATTCAGGGTCCCCATTAAATTGTGGTCTAGGGCAAGTTGCCCCAGCCCCCCACCCCTTCTATGTGCCCCTGCGCATATTTACGAAATACTTCATAAGTGGTTACGCGAGGAAAATTTGTCATGTTAAGCCATTGCCATATAATAAAATATTGCTATAATAAAATGCTTGACACAAGGTTTGTTTTGTTAATCACGAAGGCCAGGGCCTCGCCGTTGGCTTGGAAATATGCCAGCGAAGCGGGGGCAAATTGGTGATTCTGTTGCTAACTTAACCCAACTTCTTTAACGCATATTACAACTTATCAACTTTATCACTGACAATTTTACGGAGATTGTTGGAAAAGTTTCTGAAATCTATTAGACTCATGGTGGAAATTTACACCTTGAGTAGGCAATGTCGTGTGAGCTTACTTTAACTGTCACGTTAGTAAAATGTGGTATTTGTTACCCATAATTCAACAAAAACCCTTACCATAGTGATCTAGTTTTTTGTACACAGCATTTTCAAGAAAGTAGCTGCGTGTGAAAATTGAAATCTCACGTGAACACGTACGTGCAGTGCTTTGGTGAATGAAGCTCCATTCAAGAGCAGTGTTTACAATTGATTTGCAAAATTTCAGCGTGTACGCATCACTCATTGACGAACTTCATGAAGGTCGTCCTACAAACTGTTATGTTAATGTTGATGTTGTACCAAAATGATTAATGGAGATCGGCATGTGACCTACCGAGAGATTCGAGAATCCTTGGCCATTGACATGAAAGCAACACACGATTTTGCATGATAATTTGAAAGAACAGAAGCTACGTAGCTGTTGGTTTCCACATTACTCGACAAAAGCAACAACAAAAAAAGGCGTCAATATACTACATATATTACTCCGTATATACATACGTATACAAAAAAGTAAAAAGGAATCTACAGTTGGGGGAATTTCAAGATGAGCTCATACCAACAAAAGTCCGTTCACGCTGTGCTGCAAAGCAATGTTCGCTTGTTTCTTTGGACTAACTGGACAGGTAGCAACCGTGATATTCGACAATGGAAAAACAGTAAACGCTGATTGGTACATCACAATTTGTTTGCCGTCGGTATCAAAATCATCGGTGGAATAATAAAAAACTAGTGGTGCTACAGAATGTCACAGACTTTCCCGTATAAGTTTTATATTTCCTTTGGTCTCTCGGTTAGGTACTTGGACTTGCCACATATTCTTGCCAGATACCATCTATCACCGCCCAAAGTATAGTTTTTTGACATTTTCTTAATTTTTCGGTTTTCTAGTTGTAGGACGGAAATATTATTTCAAGATTATTAAAGAACAGTAAAACCTCGTCCTGAATGGATATTGTCTTTGAAAAATTTGGAGGTGGTTTTAAAAATCCGACGTTTAAACGCTACTGTAAATTCGAAATTTGAAGCTCTCTTACACAGGAACTTTTTGGGTTTTCGAAAACCTTTATTTGAAGTCATTTTTAGTACTTTAACTCAGAAATAGCATAGTGTTTACAAATTGGTGAAAATATGTTTATCAACGGCGTGAGAAATCTTTCAAAAAATTTAATTTATAAAATTGAAAAAAAAGCACCGAAATGAACTTTATAAAAAAATTAATGGAATTAGCATTATCCGTTCGAAATGTTTGAAGAAACTACTTGGAGTCGTTTTTTAAACAATGGCGTTTGAGCACTTCTGAAAATGACAAATTTTGAGCTAGTGTTCACAGAAAACGGTTGAGTTTTTGAGAAACTTCACATAACATTATTTAAAGCACATCTACTCATAAGTACAATAATGTGAACATATTGCCGATAATATAAATATTAACGACATGAGAGAAAGTAAAAAAATACATTTGTATAATTTTTGAAAAAAAACAACAACAAAAGAATATGGCAATATGCGTTAAGTTTAAAGAAACAAATTAGAGCAGTTTTCGAGAAAAACTTGTTTTTGCAATTTTTTAAAATAACACGCAATATTGTGCGAAATCTAAAATCTTCAACAAAAAAATGTACAAGACCTTAATGAAATGACTCATTATGGAGAACAAATTTTATTTGAAGGAAAAATCTCTATATTTAATTTTGTATTTGTAAGAAGACACCGAAAAAATTCATACTTTTGAAATTTTCAAAAATTAAGTTATCCATGATAATCGGACCTATTCCACCATTATAAGTGTATGTTATTCTATTCTCACAAGAAATTAAAAAAACAAATTGGAGCCGCTTTTGAGAAAATTTTGAAAATGTCTGGAGAGCCTCATGTTAAAGGACGCCCAAATTTCGAAGAATGTTTTTCAAAATCCCAAAGTTTCAACTCGACCCAGATGGACGAATGGTTTAGTAGTTAAGGATTTTCACAAATAGTCGGACGTTTTCAAAAGAACCACTTTTTCGATATATGAGGATTCCAAAAGTGTATTTCCGTCGAAATCGATTTTCCGCAGCATTACATAACCTTCCCTATACTACGTATAAGGGAACGTAATAAACGAAAGGGGCGGGAGACTGCTTCACAAACTAGTTTGAGCAGGTGTAACAATGACGAATACTTCGAAAAACCATAAAACCATTTACCAAATTTCAGTATTGCTTTTTCATATCCTTTCCAGAAACTTTCCCAGCAACCCAAGTATGTATGTGTGTGTGTATATATATATATATATATATATATATATATATATATATATATATATATATACAAACACACATACACACACACACACACATATACATACATCGTGCGCGCGCGATGATTTCAAGTCGTCGGAGCTGCAGTTTTCTTCTGATAGGAAATTAATGATTGGATGTACCAGACCTTTGATATATTTAATATGCTCACAATTCTTAAGGACAACGAAACCATCCCTCTTCTAATGTCACTTTCTATTGACTGAGGAAATACACACACCAATAATAAAAACAACTTCACTGAACTTCTTTTCCAAGACACTTTGTAATATAATTATCAAAGTTATTTTGCTTTTCAACTTGCAAGTCAAAAATTCTTATTCAAAGTAATGGTGAATTTCCTGTATCGAACCGTTCTGGAATAACAATTTAGTTGCTGAAAATTTCATAAATAAAAACTACGTGGAATCAATTAGCATTACAAAATGGCATGCAAACATTTCACTTAATGATTTTGTACATTTATCAAATATTTTGTAAGAATTCAATTGACAACAAAGTGTCAGTAAAATGAACTTTGAAAAGTTGTATAAATGAATATTGTGAAATTTACTATTAAGACCAAAGAAGGTCCAACCAAATTTGTCTAATTTAGCAACTTCCACTCACAAAAGTAACACAACCACTGGTATTAAACAATGTCTGGAATGCCTCAAGTACGGTGGTGTATCTAAAAAAATCATCGCCTTTTCTATCTGATTTTTCTTGCCACTTCTCCCCACTGGTCACTGGCAACTCTCCATAAGCTGCAATAAATCAGTAATGGGTGATGGTGTGAACTGAATGCACAAGTTTTCTCTGCTCATATGCCTATTTAGGTGATGTAAAACACCATTCTTTGTTTTTATGATTTTTATTTGTCCATCAGGAGTAATTTCTGGAATGGCTTAACTGATTTCCATGTAGTTTTCTCTCAAAGAGTGTGTTTTGTCAGATAACTTGGCTACATTTTTTTCAAATTATTATTTTCTTTTTTATAAGGAAGAATGCTTGATTTTTTATTCAAATGACAATTTTATTGTAATCTTCATGCAATTTGATACATGTGACCTTCAAAATGAGAAAAGTTATGTCCATAAGAGATTTTATAAGATCTACCCACAATCTCCTTCCCCTAATAGCAAAATTTAAACAGTGCACTCTTTCTATTTTTTGCCAATATTTCGAAAAGGGTGAGGAAATCCATCAAAGTATATTTAATATTTCTTAAAGCTAATAAAATTTCCTACTAAATGGTTTTAAATTTGTTTCAATCCACTTTTTTCAGGTTAAAATTGTTACTGAAAGTTTGGTGGGAGTATGCAATATTACATCTATTAACAACTTCCCTTAGCAACTGTGATTGGAGGAAACGCAGCAGATGAGTAGTCATGGCCAGGTCAGGTCAGGTTTGGACAGTGAAGAGCACAGTAGATATAATTCATTACTTTTCTCATCTAATAGACAAATGTGATAAAAAAATACCTGGACAATGTGGCAAACTTCTCTTAGTTATACATAAAACATGCATGAAAATATCAAACCATATTTAATGTTCATTTTGATAAACAAGTGTTTTTGAAAAATGATCACTAAAACAAAATATATACAGAAATACACATGATGCGCAGTGCACAAACTCTCTTAATTCATGGAGAGTTTAGAGACATTGGCTTCCTGAGACTACACAGTCAATGAAATGTGCATTAGGATTCCAGTCTACTTACAATTAGTGAATAATGCATGAAACAATAATTGTAAATATTATTAACAAATGATTATTAAAGGATATAAGAGCAATAGTGGCCCAACTGCAGTCTACCCCGAGAGCCCGTGTTCTAACTTCAATGATGGTGGAAAGGGCTGTCACGACAGTTGCGTCGACGCACTTCTCTTAACGCTGATGATATCAGCTGTGTCGATGGCTGCGCAAACGAGTCACTTAAAAGTGTGACGTAGATAACACTATCGTATGCGAAACGGAATACGAGCGCTCTTGTCAATGTGCGTTGTGCCCACAGCTCAAGCTACAACGAAAGTCAAGATATCGCGCGTCTTCTAGCTTTCAAGCGCGACGCTAGGCGACGTACGTTGGCCACAACGCACAGTCAAGAACGCTCGTGTGCCATTTCGCGCAAAGGCGGCTCTACACAGGCAGCATTCGGCGAACCCCTAGCAACCGCTCGCCAAATTCCGAGTAATATGGACGGGTTGCTTGCGATCCGCCGAGCGTCGAACGTTCAGTTTCACCCTACCCACCGCGTGTCGGTCTTTAGGACACGTCAAAGGGAGCGAACATTCGCCGAGCACATCAGCTGTTCGGGATTGGGCGAGTAGTAGATCGCTGCTCGGCGAATGCCGAATGTGTGGAGCCGCCTTAAGATAGATACTGTGATAATCTACGATACGTGACTCGTGTGCACATGCATCGACGTCATCAGCGTTACGTGACGTGCGTCAACGCAACGCACGTCTGACACCCACCTTAGGTCACTTTCTCACGCGGCAGACTCCAATTAGTTCACCATTTTCACATGGCAATGATTAAATATCTTCACTACAACAATCATGTAACATCGATTTCAATGTTAATTATCACTTAAAACTTGGAAACTACACATTTCATTGTCAGATGGGCAAAATGAACTTATCTGAGTGTGACACTGGTCATCTTGCTGCCTTTGCTACATCTGTGTGGCCATGCAGCAAATACGGCTTTGGAACAAGGTCAGAACTGGTAAGATTCAACAGTGCACTATTGAACTATATGAAATATCAGAACGTAATGCATGTATTAACCAAGTAATGGATACAAAATAGTCTGTGCCACGTTAACTTGTTAGAAAATTGATAACTCAACGAGAATCTGTACAAAACTTTATAAGAAAGAGAGTAAGAAAAGTTACTGTGGGACCGGAAATGGATAATTTCAATTATTGTAACAGCAAAATGTGAAGATAAAATTACATATTCTTTGTTTTTACAGTTCATAGAATAAGCATATTAACTACAATAAGATTTATTTTATTTAGTACAGAGTATCTATGAATTTCATAAATACAATACATTACAAAGAAAATAGAATTATAATTGTATTATTTATATGTCCAGAGTCATCCATTTCCCAGGAGAATTACTAAGATGAGACATGTAATTCGAAAAAGAATGGAATGGCTTCCCAGCTAAATACAAAAATCAAGTAAAAATGCATAATCATTTAACTTATTGAAGATTCCAACAGGTAATACTAAAACTTTCGATAGTCAGTATTGTCAATACACCGGAATCACAAATGTGATTACGCTACCAGTGCCTAGAGGAGGTATATTTATGACTTAGGTATAAAAGTACAGATACCCCATGGTGTTTACAGAATTCATTTTATATTTTATTGGTATTATCTATAGTAGTTAAGTTAGAGACAAACAGAATTGAAAAAAATATTTGAAGAATTTGCCAGATTTTGAATGATGGAGAACACACTATGTATACATATTCAATTGAAGTACCAAAATCATCTGATCCATTTACGACTCGGATCCACATGCCAGGGAAACTTCAATGCTTCTATGCAGGTTGAGGCAGCTCATTGCCTTAGGTGTATCCTAAAAGAAACATTTGGAGCAGAGTAAAAACAAGGATCTCACCTCTAGATTGTTGACCTAACTATCCAAAATTTGTAGACTAGTTTTTTATTGATAAATGAATATGAAATTAAATATCTCAAAGACACAGTTGTTGCTCTATTTGAAACTGTTGGTATCTTAATACTGTCCTTATTGCTAGAATTAAGGTACCCTGCCCTTTTCATTATTCTTGAAGTTTAAAAGAGAAATCAAGTTGGAAATGGCATTTTTGGAACTCTTAGATCATATTTACAAGAATGTACTGTTGTCTGGGAGATGTAAATTTAGAACAAAAAGCAGACAATATATGTCTTTCTCTTTTTAATTCATATAAAAAGCAAGTGCAGAGTCATAAAGCGGGGTGAAAAATTGTAGGGCATCATGAAACAACACACAAAATAGTTTATAAGTTTCACAAAGGACTATAAAACAGCAAAACTACAAACAAAAGGAACCTAGGCCAGGCTAGCAGGGTCTACATCCCTTGCAAAGTGTGAGGAAGCACTGTGGACAGCTGCTGCTGAAAGCACCTGACTCTATTCCTCACATCAGTCTTCTAGTCATATTAAAAATGCCACATGGAATTTGTCTTGAATTTTTCTTCATATATACAACAAGTACAGATATCCCTGCTCAGAAACTTGTACACAACGCAACACATGCACCTACAAAACACACTGCAAGATTTTTGGTTGTCTGAGTGCTTTTATGAAATTGGTTGAAGTTCAACAATGCTTCTGAAGTGACAAACTTGAAGATGTAAAACCACAAACACTGTGATGAATGAAAAATAGGTCTTCACAACTGAAGTCTTGACTTCAACAACGTGTGATAATCCAAAGATTTCCTGATAAATTTCAGGCTTAGGAAATCAACATATTTTGTTGTATTTTGTATTATAGTCTATCTTAGAGCTAGATCACAGCTTCTTTTACACAGAATCATCTGGAAGAAAATGTATGTTAATACCTTTCATTTGCAATACGAAACTTGTAACTTCGATTAAAATTACAGTTGGCTTACCATGATACCACCATTTAGTCTTCTTTGGGTTTTTATTACACGTTTTAACATAGAAAGAATTATCCGGAGGCCTTTTCTGTAAAAGGAATTTTAAAATTAAACTTATAATAGAATCCAAAATAACTCATCAACAAACAAACTACAAAAAACTCTGAAAACATTTCTTTATAGTTTTCACCCTTTGGAAGTCATGAGAAAGTGCATGCTGCACTCTTTGATGCATCTTTGAAATATAATTTTTTTTAGTATTCAAAGGCTTTTTCATTTGGAACAATCAGAACACATTTTTATTGAAAAATAACACTTTTTCCAATGAAAGCGTAATCTAATCATAGAACACGATCACAGGACTAAAATGGTAGCGACCTGAAACTAATTCCTTAATGCTCATCCAGTTCGACTTTGTTTTCCAATAAACCACTGAAACTGAGATTAGTTAGGAGTTCAGTGATAGATAAAAATTCATAAGATATACAAAATTGAGTGCATGAAAAAAAAATTACACAAATAAGAGCATGTCATGTTTCACTGGGTGCACATATCTTTCTAAAGAAATGTTACATGATCAAAAGAATCTATTGAATTATACTAATACTATACTGCATTACACAAATATAATGTGAAGAATATACAATATATTATATTATTTGTGTAATACACAATTTTGAATTTTATGTTACATATTATCTATTGCTTAATAAGTGAAGTACATGTAACAAATTGGCAACAATGTCAACTACATGTTTTATTCCAAGGGTGTGCAGTACAGAGCACTGTCCTGCAACACTTTTCACTCTACAAATGCTTTTATTGATCACTAATAAGATGCAACAATGAATGATGCAATCTGAAAGTCAATACTGTCAACTGCAATACCTTGCATACAAAGCACACAATCATCACAATCATCATCAGGTCTGAATAGACTTTTTATATCCAATTTATATTACTATTGTTATGTTACTATTGTTACTAAAATATTATATTACTCTAATATTTTAATAAGACAATCCACTACCATATTCTTACATGAAAAATTCTTTATACAGAGAATTTCCATTTTTCATATATTGAGCAAATAGTGATCACTTATGGAATTCCTGCCAAGGTTCCAAGGAACCCTAAGGTTCTGCAGAACCCAGGCTGAAGACCCCTGCCTTAGAATATGGTACTAGAAAAATAGGAAAATGGTTGATGCAGCACTCAGTGAAGCTACATGACTGACACATCAGAATTAATAAAACGTTTTTTAAAAGTAAATTTATACCTTCTCTTTGCAGCTGCTAAGCATGGATACAATGCTGAGGCACACAGACTGGACTGAGAGAGCTGGTGACCAGTCTTCTGTCAAGATGGACAGGCAGATATGGCCATTACTATACACATGTGGATGGACGGGAATATTTGGACCAATGAAAGTCACCTGGAAGAATGTATTATTTACCCACTTATTTTTGTATCACCAAACAAGAGCAAATATTCATCATACCTCTGGTGAATCAAAGGGATATTTTGGACTAAATTTGAACTGTAATTGAAATTGTTCCCCTTCGTACAACGTCCCTTGAGCTCCGTCCATTTGAATAATCCATCTGAAAAATATTAAAGAAAAACATACTTAATAAAGTAATTTGGTAATATGTATTATAGTTAAAAAAATAAATACACTATCAGAAGTGCATCCATTAATGAAGCAAAAGCAAATACAGAACAACAAATGCTTTTTAAAGGAAAAAGCTTCAGTTGTAGCAACAGCAAATTATCTTTCTTTGGCTACATAAATGACATAAAATTATATAATTGCTTTTATTAAATAATACACATGTAGTAATAGAAGAAGGACATGTATTTAAAAATCTTAGGTACAAAGTACCCTCCCCCTTGATATACACCTGTTTAGAATCACTCATTACAATCAGGGGGGGGGGTCCAGAGGGTGAAGCAGTCAGGGGAACTTGCCCCAGGCCCCCACTTAAGTAGAACCCCAAAAATTTATACAAAATATATTTCCTTCAACATTTTTTTTAAAAAACAAAATTTAACTGGAGATGTTACTTTAAATATATCAATAATAAATAAGGGGCCTCCATGAATCTACTGCCTCAAGCCCATTACTCCCACAGGGCACCTCTGATTGAAATAGGTAATCTATTAACAGCACTAAACACAGTCCCTCTCATCATTTTTTCATCCTGGTATAATAAGCAAAGATAGAGTATCTGACTTCACTGCACTGAAACATTATAATTGCTCAAGGTAAGTGATATCTCACAAAAATTGCTATTTTGCAGGAAAAGTTTTAACCTGCATTTTGCATCCTTTCATTTTGCTGTTTTGTGAACTATCTTTATGAAATTTTAACTAATAAAATGAACTATTTTTAAACGTAATTGTTCATTAAAATAAAAATTTAAAAAATTTATTAAATGTCACTGCAACAAATGTCAATCAACTTGTGACATTTTAAAAATTTATGATTATATGTAGTACTACTACGTACGTATGTGCAATGAATCTATAATTTGATCAACACAGGAAAAAATGATCCAAATGAAATGTTTAAGATTTCAATAGGTTTTTGACAAATCAAGCTAGATAAAGCTTTGCAAGTCCTATGGTTGTCATGCTTTCTAGGTATTGATAACTCAATTTATAACTTTTTGCTCTACAAAAATCTGAAAGTTTGAAGACATAATGGTCATGTTTGATCTAATATCTCAGATACTACTCTTCAGTGAGACTTATTTGTAACACTTAGTGATGGTACAGTTCTTTAGTTTTGAAGAGTTTGAATGAAATGATTTGTTTGGGAAATATATTCAAAAATTAACTTTCTTATTTCAATAAAAACAATAAGAATGTCTAGAGCACTTTCTTCACTACTTGCTAAGCGTGTCCAGCTACAGGGAAAAAAACTTCCTAAGAGTAAATAATTTATATCTAATAGAAAAGAGGTGTAAATGAAAATTCTGTTATTACCGCTAAGGCATTATAGGTGTGACTAAAATACCTACTGCGTTAAATTCTGTCCGGCCCCTTCTGCATCTACAGTTACACCTGGAGGTGGTTCCTTCATCAAGGACATCAGCTCCTTTTGCAGTCGTCTCTGTAAGCAAACAAGCGTGAATTGTTGTGTCTCCCGATGACGGGCCACTCACTGAAGGAACTATTACCGATTACTAATGTATCACGTATTGGCGGCAATAGGAAGCGGGGACATGCACAGAATGGCAAGCCTCGTAGAGTTCGATGTAACGACTCCTTACTATTTATGAAGGCATTCCTAAAACACTATTAGACAGTTCCCTTATGTTGGAATTTTTCGAAACGATGGGGATGGGTTGGGTTAGAACTGGTTTGAATGTCGAGGTGGTGCATTCGTTCCTTGCTGTCGCGTAGGACACAACCCGAGGGATAGTCGCACGGCCGCAGACGCCCCCTCACGCAGGCCCTCGCCAGCTGAACATGCGTCGTTCAAAAATAGCGGTCTTAGCGGCGGCAACGAAGAGAGGAGGGTGAGGGGGGAGAAGACGATCGATTCTCGGCGATTCGGGTCACTGGGACGGACCCCGGCAAGGCGGCGCACGAGAGTCGAGGCCGCAATGCGATTCGACTGCTGCTAAGGGATCTCATTTACAATGCATGCACGAAAAGGTAGCGGAAAAGGGCGTGCGGGCGCACGAGGAACTGACCTCCCAGAAGCAACTGACCTCCCAGCGAGAGGAGTCCAGCGCGGAGGAGGAGCTACCCTGATCCGAACTAGGTTTCTTCTTCGTCGCCATGGGGCTCGCTCGCCGAGTGCGACCATTATGAGCTCGTAGCCATGGGGGAGTGGGCCGCTGCAAGGAGGGGCGCTACTGCGGGCCCGAAGACGCGAAGCGGGACTCGGCGGCGACTCGGTGGCTGCGAAAGCACCCAAGGCCCGGGTTCGGTCACGGCGGGAAAAGCCCCGGACCGCCGCCTCTACGGACCGGGCGTCGGCGCCGACGGGCGCGCGAACATGCTCGACTGGCTCGCCGTCAGATCCGGGGCACAGGACGCGTCGCCCGCCAACCGCGCAACAATCGTAGTTGCAGTTCCGAAGGAACGATCACATCAGACCTGGGAGAGGTGGGCTGCCGCGGCTAGGGGGCGCTGTGACTACCGCATGGGCTGGCCGACCCACCGACCGAACGGGCTGTCTGCCCCACGCCGCTCGTCTCGCGATCGATCGGCGCGCGCTGCTGCCACCGCACGTGAAGGTGCGAGGGCGAGCGGCGCGGCGGGTCGCCGCCTCGAGTCCGGCCACGGCCGCCCGCTCGTTCCGGGGAGTAAGCGACCGCGGCGACATTGATTAGCGTGCGCTGGTCTTCGTCTGCTGGTCTGCGTGGCAGACGACCTTCGCGCGCGGCCGCGAGGTGCTTCAGACCACGGCCTGCACAACTCTGACCTTCGCGGGGCCGTGTTGGGCCCGCAACACACGACCACACGTTCCGGACTCCGCGACAGGGCGTTTACATAAAGAAAATGTCCCTTCTTTTTAAGTGATCGGCAATCGCGCTATGAAACCGAAGGGAAAAAATTGGATATATCAAAGTTCATCATTTAGCGAAACATTCAAATTTTACAAAATGTGGGACAAATGTAACACCAAACTTTATAGAACCGTTGTTTATACATTTACTGACTTATACCTGTCATAGATATGCAATTGTCCAGTTTCCTACGTCACGTTTAAAGAAATTTCTCTAGTCACATGAAATTGACAGTAACCTCCTTTAAACTTGCTTTATTCTTCAAAGAAGTACATCACTACCATAATCTAAGCACGTGCCTAAATTGTTTTTACGACGAAATTCGAGTCTTCGAGGAATATACTACTCCAATAATGTCGTTTTCCTTAACACCTTCACTTCAATTTTTTAGCTACTTATGTCATACAAGAACATCCAGTTAGAAATAAAAGTTATTGTAAATTAATTTGTATCAATACTCATACTTTGATAAACAATATGAACACTAACAATACATTAATTGTCTTCAAAACACAGACATTTAACACGCATTCAATTGTTTTGACACGAAAGCCTCAATGTCGTCATATTCTCCGAATTTTAAAGTTTTTACGTAATGTAAATTATCTTCATAGTGAGCTCGAAGACTCTACTTTGCACACTCAATGTTCTAAAGCTAATAAAATACCGTAATTACTAAAAAACTGTGGAAAGCTGGGCAGTACGTACCTCTGACGGTGACATGGATGCCATCGCCGGTCAGCTGGCACAGGGAAAAAGTGACTGTAGTAGTGCGTCAAAAATGGCTACTTGATGTCATACGCATCTCGTGAGGCAACGCGAACCTAAAAGTAATGATTGTTTATAAATATTGTTTCTCGGCCACACAATATCAGTTGTAATATTCTGATCTGCAGAAATTTAAATTATTGGCAAAAGTAAAATGATTTACTAGTGTGTCGTTAGAGAGGAAGTGTCTTTTCTTGTATCGTTACAAGACTGGTGAACTTCCTCTGATAAAATGAATTTCGGAGGAACTATTCGTATAAATAAATTTGGATTATGTATTATAATAGGAGCATGTATTCTGTTGTTTTATTATTTGAATTCGGAAAGCAAGAGTGCGGCGGATGATATTAAACACGAGCAAGGAAATACCATCAACTTGAAAAGATTACTGATCGCCGCAATAGAAGTAGCAGAGAAGGGGGGCAAGGAGGTTCATGACATTAGACAGCAAGGTGATGTTAAAGAACGCAGTAAAGGAAAACTTCAGGGAGGCGTTAATGATCCTCTTACCCTAGCCGATGATAAATCACATTGTATAATGTATTATAGCCTGAAACAAAATTTTCCAAAGTTGAAGGTGAGTGTGTTTTACCTGATTTATTGCTCTGCGTTAGTCTGCTATAGTCACTGCATTATTGTTATTACTCTTGTATGTTTCTCTTTTGAAAAGAAATGATTCTGCTTTTGTAGAATCAGTCTTTTAGAGGTTTAATGATCAGTAACTTTTAAATTAATATAATAGTTTGCTATTGACTGCTTTCCAGGTCATATCTGAAGAGAAATCAGAAGACTGTCAAGAGGTTC
Organism: Gryllus bimaculatus; assembly: GCA_017312745.1. Taxonomy (NCBI): domain Eukaryota; kingdom Metazoa; phylum Arthropoda; class Insecta; order Orthoptera; family Gryllidae; genus Gryllus; species Gryllus bimaculatus. The sequence continues at coordinate 3,303,887 of BOPP01000071.1, read as the reverse complement.
CTCCTCTTGATTTTGATCTCCAAGTGGCAAAGGATGTCATTGAATATCCAGACGACAATGTATCAGTTGATGACATAACTGTTTGGATAGATCCTTTGGATGCAACAAAAGAATATACTGGTATTGATTACATACTTAAAACACCATTATAGAAAGATAATGATATTTATTTGGATCTGACATGTTTTATTGTTTTACTGTGTTTATTTCTACATTTGAAGTTAATTTTCAAAATATCTTTTCATTTCAGAAAATCTTTTAAAATATGTTACAACAATGGTGTGTGTTGCTGTCAAAGGCAAGCCAGTAATTGGTGTTATACATAAACCATTTGATGAAAAATTAAGTACATACTGGGCTTGGGTTGAAAAAGGACTTTCAAGAAATTTGAATTTAGATTTACCAGTAAGATAAATGTTTGTCTAACTCATAGTAATGAAAATGGCATTAAATGTTTTGTTTTCAACCATTTTCTTTTATATAGGTGGAGTCAAAATTAAAAATTATTGTTTCTATGTCTCATGCTGGAGAAGTTGCAAACATTACTGAGAAAGCATTTGACAAATCTGTTGAGATTGTACAAGCAGCTGGGGCTGGTGAGTGTTGAATATGTTCTTTATTTAATAGTAATATTAAATTAGCAATCATGTTTGTAACATATAATATTAAAAATTACATGTGTGTGTTTATGAATTTTATTTGTGTAAACTATGGATTTATAATTTATTGTGTATTTGTAATAATTTTACAGAACAGTATTTTAAATTTTATGGATTAGTGTTTTTGAATTCCTTGGCAAGTTTTTTATTAACTACTTAGTAATGAAGACTTTGTCTCAATTTCTATTATAAATTTAAATATTTTCATGTATACTCCTTGCCTTGATGCAATGAGGAACAAAACAAAAATAGTATTTACAATGTATTTATGTACTTGTCGAGTATTTCCATACTTAGTCTTAATTTCTGGGGTAATTGAGTCATTTGAACAATGTTTAAAATGCTGGAAATTCCTTCAAATGAATTACTTGCTATAAGGACAGATCTTGGAAGAGTTTTAAAAAAATTAACCGGGACTCGAACCCAGGCTTTCTGGTTTATGGCCAGCTGCTCTGACCACTAAGCTACCAAGGCAAGGTAGAGCAGCTGGACGTAATCCAGAAGGCCCGGGTTCAAGTCCCAGTCAGGGCAACCAATTTTTTGAACAAATTTAATTATTAGAATGCATTGTTACTCAGTAACATGGTCACAATTTGGATTCCTTTGCGACTGCGGAATGTATTCTCAGAGCATAATAGCATCCAACAAGGTGACGGCATGGTGACAGTTATGTATAAAAAATGAAATATCATTTTAAGGCATAGTGCTGTAACAAGAGGAAAAAATATGATAAAGTATTAATCAATATGAATATGTTAAAAAAAGCCTATTTTTTACATGTAGTTCTTAGTTGTATTCATCCCCGCACTCCCTATAAGTAAATTGAAATTAGATGTGTGGTTAAGTGAATATTGGTTTTATATCCATTAAGCAAGGACACTGTAAAATTAAGATGTCATATTACATTTTCTTTCATTTTATGAAATTTATTCTTACTTTTTCATTTAAACTTATTTGAGCTTTTTTTTATAATTTAAATTTTTCCACACTCTTATGTATTTTAATATGGTTAGAGGTTAATATTATGGTTAGAGGTGTGACCATCAGTACAGGTCATATATTGTGAAAACATTGTTAATTGTTACTTTAGTGTATTTGTTGCTGTGAATCTTGGATATAATTTGCTGTGAGATCTTTTTTGAATGTTTAATTTAAATTTTTTTATAATTTTCTAATTCTTATCTTAGCTGTAATAATCTAAGCTTCTAAATCTTAGCTGTAATAGTAAAATAATTACTTTTTTCTTTTAATAGGTTATAAAGCATTAGAAGTAGTTGAAAGACGAGCTGCTGCGTATCTACATGTTACAAACATCAAGAAGTGGGATGTGTGTGCTGGAAATGCTATAGTTAATGCTGCTAAAGGCAAAATGACTACATTGAAGGGTGATGAACTAGATTATTCCAATGACAAAGATGTTGTTAATAGAGATGGACTTCTTGCAACAAGAGACAAGCATGAGTGGTTTCTTGGTAGACTTACAACAGTGATGTCCAAGGCTTGACTTTGTCATTCCTTTAAGATTTGAAAGAAAGGAAGATTAGCATCTAGAACAATGTTCTGATGACAATGTACCATTTACCATAAGTACTAGTGCTATGAAGATTTTTTGTCTTATTTTGAGATAAAAGAGATCTGTGAAATATGTAAATGTTTATGTAAAGATCAGGATTTTGTGTTTTATCAGTGATAGAGCTCCTAATGTTTTGTAGCAGAGGTGATGGACTACATTGGGCTGTTGTTGGCCAATGTAGTGTTTTATATGTGGGAGTGAGTTTTTGGATGTCTTTTTGTGCAATTCTTATTTGTTTGTCATGTAACATGTTCTTGTAGCACACTAATTCTGTCTGTTGCAGCAATATTTTCATAAATGCCTTCATGTTTGTATGTAAGATAGCTGAATGAATGTATGAGAATGAATTATTTAAATATTTAGTGTATACTTAAAAATCAAAGTCAAATGGTGTATTCCTTTTGAAAGGTAATATACCAGAATAAAAGTCATGGTGACTTAATGAAATATGATACCTGATACTTTCTAATTAGCATATTGACGTTTTTCCAAACTTTCTGTGAATGCCTATTATTAGAATTACAACAGTGATTAAAGTTTATTATCTTCCCTATGGTTCATTATCTCCTTTTCATCTTCATGAGACCCAGAGTATGTTTTGTATGAATTGCTTTTGCTTGTTAAAAATAACAAGGGCATAGGTTGACAAATGGTTTTGGGAAAGTTGGGATAGTTAGGTGTGGTGAATGTTTGCACTTACAACATGCATGGTTACTTGACAATAGTCATTGTATTTTGGGCAGCACTTTGTGATTGTTTGCTTGTTAGATCTTTCAGTTATTTATTAAATTTATTTGATAATTGTTGAAGAATTTGCGAGAGTTGAAAAGAGAGTAAAACTTAGACAAATATGTAGATTTTCTATTTTTTGTTTTACTTCTATTACAATATTGTGTATTCTATTTTGAAACAATGTGAAAGTTCATTTGTTTGTAGGAAATAATTTCATTATTGTATGTAATATTTTCTTTTGAAGGACCAGAAGATTAAATTCTTGCACGTTGAATTTCAAAAAAGCATTAATTTATGTCAATATTAATTTATCATGTGTATTATTTGAAAGTAGTCTATTACATTTTCACGTGCCTTATAATTTAAAAGTTTTTATTCAAAAAAATTGCCACAATATTTGATGCTGTTCCACTGTAACTTTTCTTCCTTGTGGAGTTACTTGGCAATTTCAAAAGTGTTTCACAGTAAATTCAATTGATGTGTTTATATACTGATTTCAATATTAATTTCTTTTTTACATAGAACTAAACATTACTTGATATTGGTGTCAAAGAAAATAAACATTGTTTTAAATTTCATGTAATAAAAGATTACAAAATATTGAAAACAATAAATTACAATATTATAAAATAAATTCAGAATGCTATGGAACTTTATTTCAGACTTCTGATTTATTGTGAAGAGCACTTTAATTAATATCAGGAGTGTGCAGCAGCTAAAATGCTGCTGCCATGCGAGAGTAGAAATTGGAGTCCTGCAGCAGTTTGTTTTCACTTATGTGGAATCTAGACCCCTATATTCCAAGGCAATAGGCTTCCAAGCCATTGTATAGGCATATAGGTATCAGTTGATAAAAACTTATAGAAATGACTGAAAGGACACAAAATACACTTAATTCAAACAGTAATACATTTATAGGCATAGGGTGTAATATATTTGTTGTAATGTTGGAACATTTCAAACAGCATTCTTTCTATACAAAAAACACACAAATAATTTTTTCCACATGTGCTCCCACACTCCCACATACATTTTGTCAATGTATTTCTTTAGAAAACTGCGAAGACATGGGCAAGACAAATTTTAAAACTTTTTTGTGTAACATTTTAAAGAAAGGTCTTAAAAAGGGTATTTTTCTGAATTTTCAGTATTCAACAAATGGGTTAGTTTGAGTGAAGATTGATGTTATGAAATTCTGGAACAATAGAATTACAACATACACTCTGAACATGCATATTTATGAAAATATAATGAAATACTTCAGATCACCAAGATCATTAATATAAGCATTGATTTTTGTAATTGTAAATGGTTTTCAATTTAGTTGTATGTGGCATGCTTTTTTTGTGTATATTTTATTTGAAGGAGTTAATTTTGGGTTTTAAAATTAAAAGAAATTTTAATTTAGTTTTTCTGTCTGCTGGACTTACTGTTGTACTTTCTATTTAATTTATTACTTAATAGTGGGGGATTTTAATTTTAGAAGATTGTATTATTTTGGTGATGAAAATTATGGTTTTATTGGTCATGTAGTTAAATTAATAGTTATGTCTACGATTGGTCGGTCATTAATATCTTTAATTAAATTTATATCTTAAAATTATTTCTCTTATTTTATAAAGACTTATACTTGACTTGTTTGAGTATTTGGTAGTTGAAAAGTATTTAAATTTTCTGTATTAATAACACAGAATGGAAGATGTGTGAACTTGTGAAATTGATTATGGCTAAAGAGAAGAATTTGGAGATCAAGGATTATTTATGTTTTTAAGAAATGCAAAATCAATTATTCAAAATTATAATTTCAAAAATGTATCAGTTTTTTTAATATTATATATATATATATATAGTAAAATATCCAAAAAATTTTATATATATATATTATATATATATATAATATTATATATTATATATATATATATATATTATTAGTAATCTCTCACGTGAATATTTCTAAGACATCCAACTGGATACATTTTGTTAGTATACATAATTAATTATATTGACATAATTGATTTTGCATTCTTAAAAAACGTATTGTCAAATATGGTATCCCGTTTATCTCTCCGGAAAGTATCTGTACTCATATAGCTCCCATAATAAATTTCACAAACAGGTTCCACGACTCCTTTCAGTTAGTTCTGCTGCGGTATTAAATACAGGGAAAATGTGTCATCCTAGCACTCTCGATACAGCCCTTCATCCAAGTACTCAAACAAGTCAAGTATAGAGTCTTGTTTAAAATAAGAGAAATAAATTTTAAGGATATAATTTTAATTAAATCTTAATGACCGCGCCGTGGCACAGCTAAGCATGCCATCAACCTTATATAGAAACTACACTAGTCGAACTTATAGGACCAATAAATAAATGCACTATAAATATTGTGCTACCAACTTTTACTTTAATTGACAAAATAGGTTATTCTCGTTACAAAGTTATAAAAGGATCCCTCTCCATACTCAACTCATGGTCCAATAACTTAAAATAGAAGTTTTTAACAACAAAATGTGATTAATGTTCTCATACAGACGAGTGCAACAATAAAGATATTAAGAAAGAATATTCTCTATATATATCTTTTGATATATAATACGACACCAACAACTTTTTTCGACTCCTTGTGACAAATATAGTTATTTTTTACTCACACAATACAAGAGTACTTATTCATCCGCAACAACTAAATTGATATAAACCACCAGCTTGTTTTCCATGGCGATGTCAACACAAAGTCGAATGCCTAAAATATATTATCAGTGAGTCGATATGGGTAATACTCACATTAGTAAGCTAGTTATATTTCAATTAGTTTATTTTTCGATAAATATGCATGTATCGAGTGAGTATGATGTAAGCGTTGTAATTCTTTTCGTTCTCACAATGTATTTCATAGGAACAATCTATATCTGTTCAACTCAAAACAACATAGTAGATACGACCCCACCACGCTTATTGCTGCTGAAGGAAAAAACAACTGCAGCCGAAAAAACTAATAATTTCTCGAATCGCTTATGCGCACAGAAGAGGTTGCCACACATTTCCCGCCAAAGATTACCTATATTTCACGCAAAATTAACGCAAAAATACTCCAAATATTTGGAAACCTGTTCATTCCTTATTCAAAATCGATTTTTAAGAACAATTTTATTTCTAAAGGAATATATAATATCTAGGACATTGTTACAAAATTATATTCTGCTTGTCGTTTAGATGTTATTAACTATATCGAGAAAAAAGCTAATAATTAATATTTTGTCTTGCTCTCATTTGTTCTTCTCTCAGCATTTTTTTACAGAGAAAAAAAAATATCAAGTTGATCGAATAATATGTCTAGTGAAAGGAGATGACTGTGGCGATGACCACATGTCGAAAAATATCTATTGCTGTGTTAGATACTGTTTTTGTCTTATATTATACTAAGCAACTAGGACTGTTGATATAGAACGTATCCAACAATTAATCAAAATTACACAGAGGAGGCGAACTTTTTATATTTATACATCCTTTGAAAATGTTGATGCCTATAAATGTTTCTGTTGGAATCTCGATGCGGGCTTCATGTAATAGTTATTCTCCTGTTCCTTTCAGTACATTCTATAAATTATTTATAATCAAACATATATATCCCTTAGTAAATTGGTCGCATATCAATATGGGCTAATGAGGAAGCCGTGATTGCCTTGGACTAGTCAGGGGTCTTAGATTCCACAATTAAAGTATTGCAAACCGAAAATCTGTAAGTTGACGTGCAGGAACTTACTCCTTTTAGATATATGCTACATCTAACCCTAATGCTAGGCAGCATGTTGAGCTTCATGCATCACGTGCTTTACATCGCGCTATTGTTAAAAAGTGTTTTTCACCATATCATAGACAGACAGTATCTGAATCAAGTTCCGAGTACGAGACACGTATCTAGGGCATGTATATTTTATAAATAATATTTTAGTTACTTGTTATTCGTATATTTTGTAAGTGCTTTTAATTACCTCTGAAAAAGTTTCAAAATCTTATAGTTATATTGGTTCATTTGACACACGATAAT